>AWOL01S0051761.1:35669-45728 GCA_000715115.1 Nicotiana otophora | reverse complement strand
TATATATATATGCAGACCAAATCAATTGGCACGGCAACACCTTCGTGCATTTATCTCTTTCTCACCATGCATACATATAACAATACCAACTAGGTGGGAGAAAAGTCAATAAATATAAAAGAAATAAAGTGGGAGGCACACAATAAGAAACAACGACTACAACTCACATAGAAAACATAGGTGCACAATAACATCTCAAGATAAAGGCATGAATGTATACACAACAAAATGATATCACAATATAATGTATGTCTCTCGTTCTCGCCTGCACGGAAACACCCTTCGTGCCATGAAGATATGATAATATAACAATAATGGCACGGCATCATCCTTCGTGCTTTTACTTTCATCCTCACCTGATAATATAAATGAAATGGCATGGCATCACCCTTCGTGCTTTACACTCTCAATGGCACGGCATCACCCTTCGTGCTTTACACTCTCAAATGGCACAGCATCACCCTTTGTGATTTACACTCTCTCTCACATGATAATATAATTCAAATGGAACGGCATCACCCTTTGTGCTTTACACTCTCCCTCACATGATAATATAATTCAAATGGCACGGCATCGCCCTTCGTGCTTTACACTCTCAAATGGCACGGCATCACCCTTCGTGCTTTGCACTCTTCCTTACCAAGCACATGTATATCATTAACAAGCAAGGTAGGAAGCATAAATAACATCAAGGAGAGTGTTTAAACCACAACACAATACAACAATTCATATCACAATTTGCTACTGACCACAACCAAATTCCAAATATGTAGCAGGATCAATAAATTTCTCAACAAATAGCCCAAGACTCCACGCAACGTATATAAAACCTCAAACAATCAACAGAGATGGAAAATACTCAGTATAGTGCAACGCCTTCATTAATCTAAATTTTAATAATTATATAAACACTCTTCTATTACAACTAAAACGAATACAGGCCCAATAAACAGAGTAGGCCCAAGGGAGAATAACCCAGCAACGTCGAGGCCTTGTTTAATTAATTATTTGCAGATGAAAATCCATAATGAAATTAATTTTCAAGAAATATCAAATCATCAATTCACGTAATCCACATAAATATACAAGTAATAATCACATCAAATTGTCATATAAAAATAAATTCAACAAACACGAATTGAGGCATGGCAAAATAGATGATTTAATAAATGTCAACAATTATCCAATTTACTACACAATATGCCTAAGACCTTAACCCAATATATTTTGCACATATAAGTCCGAGTACGCACCCGTCACCTAGCGTACACAGCTTTTCATATTTTACAAATGGCACATATGACTCAATGCCTAAGGGGTAATTCTCCCACTCAAGGTTAGGCAAGATACTTAACTTTTTGAAGTTAGGCCGATATTCCAAAATAGCCTTCTTGCTTGAATTGACCTCCGGACAACTCAAATCTATCCAAATTAATTATATAACTTCATTACAATTCATCGAAAATAATTCTGGATAATAAAACACCAACTTAAAATTTTATTCTAAAAAGTCAGTGCGGGGCCCGCCCCTCGAAACCCGGCAAAACTGTTACGAAATCCGAACACCCATTCTGATACGAGTTCAACCATACCAAAATTATCAAATTCCGATAACGGGTCGCCCTTCAAATCTTAGAGTAAAGTCTAGAGGATTTCTACCATTTTAAACCCAATTTACTAATTTAGTAATAAAAACAACAATAGATTCATGTAATTTAACCAAAATCAAGTTAGGAATTCTTACTTCAATGTTTTCTTTGAAAACCTCTCGACAAATCGCCTCACCCGAGCTTCCTTGGTCCAAACATGGAAGAATGAGACGAATTTGGACTTTATTCTGCTGCCCAGGGGTTTGTTCTTCGCGTTCGCGACCCTCCCCTCGCGTTCGCGATGAACAAATTCTCTAACAGCCATTTTCAAACTCTTCTCAGATAACCTCTAGTATAATGGTCATAACTTTTTGTACAAAACTCCAAATGATGAATGGTTTAACTTTCTGAAACTTAGCCTCAAAGGACTATAACTTTTATTTGTTGTTCATCTCCAAATTCCTTATATATTGCAAGATATTAGCTTCCAAAGTCAGTCCTGTGCAATAGAGATTTCCAAAACTCTTCCCAGACAGCTTGTAGTGTATCCACCATAACCTTTTGTACACAACTCCAAATGATAAATGGTTTATTTTTCTGAAAACTAAACACAAAGGGCTACAACTTTTATTTTTGTATCATCTCCAAATTCCCTATAGATTGTGAGATATGAGCCTCCAAATTCAGATGACGGACAACAAAACTTTCTTCTTCGCGAACGCGAAGAACAAAGTCTCAACAGAAAAATCCTTCTTCGCGAACGCGAGAGGCTCCTCGCAACGCGAAGAACAACACTAGAACCAGCAACCAAGAGCATCAAAATACCCAAACTTGGTTCGGAACCACCCCGAATCAAACCCGAGGCCCCCGGGACCCCGTCCAATCGTACCAACCAGTCCCAATACATAACACAAACATACTCGAGGCCTCAAATCACATCAAACAACATTAAAACCATGAATCGCACCCCAATTCAAGTTTAATAAAACTAAGAAATTTCAACTTCTATATTCGACGCCGAAACCTATCAAATCAAGTCTGATTAGTTTCAAATTTTGCACACAAGTCATAATAAATGACATAACGGACCTATGAAAATTTTCAGAACTGGATTCCGACCCCGATATCAAAAAGTCAACTCCCTGGTCAAACTTTCAATTAAACTTCATATTTTCGCCATTTCAAGCCTAATTTAACTACGGACTTCCAAATAATTTTTCGGACACACTCCTAAGTCCAAAATTACCATACGAAGCTATTGGAATAATCAAAACTCTATTTCGAGGTCATTTACTCAAAAGTCCAACTCTGGTCAACACTATAATATAAATGAAATGGCACGAAGCTATAAACACTCCCAAAATCTGGTGTCACTGAGTACATGAGCATCTAATATGAATACAAGTCTGAAAATACGATCCATAATAGTTTGAGACTAAATGAAGTAAATAAGAAGGTAGGGAAGGAGAGACAAGGTCTGCGAAACACGAAAGCTACCTCTGAATCTCCAAAAAGTCAACCGTGCGAAAGAATCAACACCCGCTATATCCGGGAACACCTGGATCTGCACACGAAGTGCAGGGTGTAGTATGAGTACAACCAACTCACCGAGTAACAATAATAAATAAGGAATTGAAGATAGTGACGAGCTATACAGTTATAGTTCACTTTCAGTAATTCCAGCAAAGAATAGACATGCTTCCAAATCCAGCAGTTTAAGTCAAACCAGTTTTATACAGTTCAAGTTCATGTAATCCGGATATAAAATCTTTCAGAGAATTTCACAACAATGACAGATAGCAACTAAGTGCAACAACAAATAAAAAGCAAGTACAACCTCTCAGAGCAACAGTCACTCAACTCGTCACAACAGCTCAACCACTCGGCTCTCAGCCCTCAGCACTCATACTCAATGGGTACACGCGCTCACTGAGGGTGTACAAACTCCGGAGGGGCACCTTCATCCCAAGCGCTATAATATGCACAAACAACTCACGTGCTGCACGGATAACTCACGTGCTATAATATCAATATCTGGATCCGCACGGATAACTCACGTGTTGCACGGATAACTCACATGCTATAGTATAATATCTGGATCCGCACGGACAACTCACGTGCTATAGTATAATATATGGATCCGCACGGACAACTCACATGCTATACTATCAATATCTCACAATCAGACCCTCGGCCTCAGTCGGTCATAAATCTCTCCAGTCTCTCGGGTTATCAATAATCATGAAAAATCATCCCAAACAGCAATGATATGATGCACCAATAAGGAGCAATAGAGACTGAGATAAAATAAAGAAGTAAACTATGACCGAGTACAAAAAAACAATTTAGTAGATAATTTAACATGTACACGACCTCTATGGGTCCCTACTATGCCAACACATAATCTACACATGATTTGTGGTTCAATATCTCTACTACATGGAGAATGTACAGATAACAACAGATTATTCAACAACACAGTTCCATGGAATGGACCAAGTCCCAATTCCCATAGTGCACGCCCACACGCCCATCACCTAGCATGTGCGTCACCTCCAAAATACTCACATGATACAATAATCCGGGGTTTCATACCCCCAGGACCAGATATAAAACTATTATTTACCTCAAACCGTGTAAATCTTTACTTCGCTAGGACTTTGCCTTGTGAATTGGCCTCCAAAAGCCTCGAATCTAGCCACAATTAATTTGATTCAGTCAATAACATTTATTGGAATTTATTTCATAAGAAAATACTAATTTCTCATACAAAACCCAAATTTAGCTCAAACATTTCCTGTGGGCTCCATGTCTCGGAACCCGAGAAAAGTTACAAAATTCGAAAGCCCATTCAACCACGAGTCTAACCACACCAATTTTACCAAAATCCGACCTCAACTCGACCTTCAAATCTTCAAATCTTATTTTCAAATCCCTAAGTTCAAACCCCCGATTTACACCTCAAAAACATGTAATCTAGTCGGATTATTTGATGATAATTCAATATTATGGAGTAGAAATGATCATAAGGGACTTACCTTAAGTTTTCTCTTGAAAACCTTGCTAAAACATCGCCCAACCCGAGCTTGAACTGCCCAAAAATGGCAAAAGCTCAGAACCCCTCTGTTTGTTTACCGCCCAGGGGTTTTCGCGCCCGCGATAATTTCTTCGTACCTGCAGTCTTCGCACCCGCAGCAAAACTCTCGCTCTTGCGGTCTTCGCACCTGCGGAAAAACTCTTGCGCCTGCGGTCTTTGCACCCGCGGCAAAGCTCTCGCGCGTGCGATGTCCGTGCCCGTGATGATTTCTTCGCGCCTGCGGTCTTCGCACCCGCAGCAAAATTCTTCACACCTGCGGTCCTGGACAGCCCATGAATTTCCGCTTCTGTGACTCATACCTCACTTTTGCGAGCTCGCACTTGCGGCCCTTTTTCGCGCAGGTGCGATCACACCAGATGCCCAGCTGCTTCAGCTCCTCATCCAAATCCAAATTCGATCTGTTAAGCGTCTGAAACTCACCCGAGACCCCTCGGGACCCATCCAAACATACCGACGAGGCTTAAAACATCATACGAACTTATTCGATCCTTTAAATCACATCAAACAATGCTAAAAACACGAATCATACCCCAATTCAAGCCTAATGAACTTTGAAACTTCTAATTTCTACAAACAACGCCGGAACCTATCAAATCAAGTCCGATTGACCTCAGATTTCGCACACAAGTCATAAATGACATAATGTAGAAAATAAAATTTTCAGAATCGAATTTCGACCCCGATATCAAAAGGTCAACCCCCCGGTCAAACTTTCCGAAAATTCGACTTTCGCCATTTCAAGCCAAATTTCACTACGGACCTCCAAACATATTTTCGAACACGCTCCTAAGTCCAAAATTACCGTATGGAGCTATTGCAATCATCAAAACTCTATTCCGAGTCGTTTACTCATAAGTCCACATCCGGTCAACTTTTCTAACTTAAAATTTTTAATTATGAGATTAAGTGTCTCATTGTGCTCCGAATTCTCTCCGGACCCGAACCAACTAACCCGGTAAGTCTTAAAACGATTGTAAAGCAAAAATTGAGCAGTAAATAGGGGAACAGGGCTGTAATACTCAAAACGACCGGTCGGGTCGTTACACATTTAAGCTTAAAAAATGAGAATTGTTCTTTCAATTTAATCTCTAATCTTCCGAAAATCAAACTTGACCACACCTGCGGGTCATAATACATATTACGAAGCTGCTCGAGACCTTAAGTCACTGAACGAGGCATTAATTCTTAAAACGATAAGTCGGGCCGTTACATTCTCCACCTCTTAAACATACGTTCGTCCTCGAACGTGCCAAGAATCTTTCTGAGGACACTAAATTATTGAGTGTATTCTTACACACATACTCACGGGTGATTCTATTTTCCACAATTTAACATGGGTCCGACAACACCATCTCAGTTGAGATTATTTCTTTTATCCATACTTATAAACTTTAAAACCAATTTCTTACACTCTAAACATTTTAAAAAGGCCTGATTTTCACATCAGTGCACGGTATTAGTCTCAACTGGCTACAGCAACTCGTGCCTACGCTAACATCAACTTTCTTGATAGTACTGTTGAAGTACTTCAAAATTTTTCCGGGGTGTTACATTCTCCCCCACTTAGGATCATTCACCCTTGAATGAGAAGTAGAGTCCGCCCTCAAACACATAACATAACTTATCTCTTCTTTCGCACGTCTCAATCCCCCAAATTTTACTAACTCTCAAATTTTTCAAAAATTTTGGCAGAGTCTCCCCTGTAAATGGGGCCTATCCACGTGCCAGAGTAACACCAAAACAACTCCTAACAACACATCATCAAACCAACAAAACACCACAATGTTTATATCAATAACACTAATCTCAGTATCACAAGCACTACATTATCATAATGATATCAAGACATGAAGCACATCATATGTATGCCCATCACCACATCTATGGTCTTAATAGTTGTTCATAATCAATTACAACATCGCCATCTAACCTCATATTAACCAAAACCTCGTTTCGAATTTTCCCAACACTGACAGCAAAATGTGAGGCATGAAAACCTCATAACTATTTACCCAACTTAACGAGTCATATTTAACGTCGCCTGGGCACTCACCTCGTGGGCTAAAACTCAATATTTTCCTCACAATTATGGATAAATATGCACAGAAACAAATAAAACAATTATCAAATAAGCCTAACATGCATGACTCCTTATTAATACTGTAGTACAAAGTTTAATTTCACAAAAGGAGAATTTAAACTCATAAGTTGCTCACCACAAGAACCTCGGCCTTATATAATTTCCACCGCGGCTTATAGCCCAGTTAAATTATTTCACACCATATATAAAAATATGAGGATCTCGTCCTCAACTCCGAATCACAAGTAATTTTGCACATTGTGCCAACTGAAATTTTCAATTTTCTTTCTTTCTTCTTTTCAATAAATTTCGTAAACAATTTCCACAACACATAATGAACCCCTAAACCGGTAGGGCATATGATTCATAAAATTATAATCAATTATCCCGAAATCACATCAAAACCCATTGTAGTGAGTAATAAGATGCCACCTTTTGGACTCATAGCCCACAATAATATACAAAACAAAATGATACACACGGGCTAACACCATAAAATCTTCCAACAGGGATAAACACGGGAGTGGAGTACAAATTCACTAATCCACCATATAAGGAGCATGAAAGGAGTTCTCACCTCGATAATCGGAATCGAATCAAAATAAGAATATTGCTCCTTTTACTGTAAATTGATTCATACCTGTAACGACACTATCTGGTGTATCAGCCTCAGCCAAATCATAGCAATTATATCAACGGGTCAGGGCCTCCACCTCTTAGGTGCCCTCTACCCTCCTGTCCTCCACCCCTAACTAGCTGTGCACGTAGAGTATTAACTGGAATAAAGCTTGTTGCTTGAGTGCTCTGATGAAATCCACCCCTCCCAAGTGTGGGACAATTTCTCTTGATGTGTCTAGTATCACCACACTCATAACAATCCATCTGAGGCCGCAACTGCTCGTACTGAGTCTGTGTTGGATAACTGAAATAACCACTATAAGAACCTCGTTCCAATGGTACACTAAAGTATAAACTGGAGCACTACGAGTATTTTCAATTGCAAATTGGGCTGACCGATTGCCCGAGCCTCTGCCATGATGAGTCATAGCTGTAGAGTAGAATCTACTAAATCCACCAACGTTCCGAGACCTTTTGGCCTCCTTATCCTCCTTTTCCTCATTTCGAACACGTTCTAACATCCTAGCAATCTCTACTACTTTCTGAAATGGAATATCAGTCTGCAACTCTCGAGCCATACATATTTTAAAATCATAATCGAGCCCTTCAATGAATCTGCAGACTCGCTTTCTAACTGTACAAACCAAGATAGGTGCATGGAGGGCTAACTCACTGAACTTGATAGCTATTCTGACACTGTCATGGTGCCCTGACGTAACCATTCAAACTCTGTGTTCCACGCATTCTGGAGAATCTAGGGGACAAACCCTTTCAAAAACATCTTAGAAAGTTGAGCCCAGGTTGGTGGCATTGCACCGGCTAGTCTACTTTCTTCATAAACTTGCCACCACTGATACGCTACGCCTGACAGTTGAAATGTAGTAAAGGAAACTCCACTCACTTCCACAATACCCATGATGCGGAGAATACGGTGACACTTTCCTAGAAATACCTGGGCATTCTCGGTAGATGTGCCACTAAAGTAGGTTGACTATATCTCTTAAACCTCTGAAGCCCCTTTTGTTCTTCTAATGCCTCTGGCCTGACCTGAGACATAACCGGAATAATAGGTTGTAACGGCACCACACCAAAACCTGACCAATGTAGACATGCTGCTCTGGAGTATGGGCAGTAGGAGCCTGAGCTCCTCCCCTAATATGTGAAATATTTGGAGCAACGGAGATCAACCTTGCTTAAGTTAATATACCAAACATGTTTAGGAATTGTGCTAAAGTCTCCGGAAATCCTGGGGTAACAACAGGTGCTTCTAGTACCTGTCCCTCGACATGAGCTACTGGCGGCTCCTCAATTGTTACTCTGACAGGTGCTCTAGCTGCGATACGTGCCCTTACTCGGCCTATACCTCGACTTCTACCTCGGCCCCGGCCTCTTGCGGGTCTAGCAGTATGCGCAGGTGTTTGCTCAGATGACCTGGTAGCACGTGTCCTCACAATTTGTGAGAGAATAGAGATACAAAGGCTCAAATTCCAAAATCAACAAATTCCGCACGATGGAAATGAAAGAAGTGGAAATTTCCTAACAGTTCTTTAGCTCGAAGATAAGTACAAACGTCTCCGTATCGATTCACAAGACTCTACTAGACTCGTTCGTGACTCGTAGAACCTATGCACCTAGAGCTCTGATACCAACTTGTCACGACCTAAAAATCCCACCACAGGTGTCGTGATGGAACTTAGTCTCTAAGACTAAGTAAGCCGATTATAATCATAATTCAAGCCATTTTTTTAAACATATAATTTAATACAACCTCCCAAGACTGGTAATACTGAGTCACGAACTCTAACTGAATACATGGAATGATTTTGAGGACCGAATGTACAATACTGTTCGAATAAGAAATTAACAGTATAATACAATGGAAAGACTCCAAGGGGCTGCGATGACCAAGCAGTCCTACCTTGAATCCTTGCGATCATACTCAAATCTATATCCGAATCTGATATCTTCAATACCTGACTCTGCACAAAAATATGCAGAAGTGTAGTATGAGTACACCATGGTCGGTACCCAGTAAGTATCAAGACTAACCTCAGTGGAGTAGTGACGAGGTACAATCAAGATACTCACTAGTCAAATAACTTGTGTAATATAGCATACAAAAATAATAGAAAACAAATAGCAGTGATATCAACACCAATCAACTAGTGATTTAAACTACAAGGCAACAGGAACACCATAAATATTTCTCAAACGAATAATGAACACAAGTACAACCAATTAATCAAGTCCTTCAAGATATACATCTTTTATCTATAAGTTTTTCAATAAAAGTCTCTAGAATATAATCATTTTTAATAAATATATTTCGAATATACTTCCTTCAAATAAATATCTTTTCATTATAATTCTTTCAAATAAATATCTTTCGAACATAATTCTTTCAAATAAAAAATCTTCCGAATATAAATTTTTCAAGTAAATATTTTTCAAATATAATTCTTTCAAATAAATATCTTCAAATATAATTCTTTCAAGTAAATATCTTTCAAATATAATTCTTTCAAATAAAAGTCACTGTGTGACACCTCATTTAACTTTCCTGGCGTGAGAAATATATTCATCATATCACATAAAATGGCACGATAATACCTTCGTGCACTTGTCTCATTCTCACTCAAAATATATATATATATATATATATATATATATATATA
>AWOL01S0051761.1:0-24262 GCA_000715115.1 Nicotiana otophora | reverse complement strand
CAAGGCGAATTAAAGAAGACCACAGCACCGGTGAACTTAACGCATCTAATCCAGGACGACGACACCACAGCATAGATGAAAATTCCACCGCACTCGAAATGCCCAGTCTTGTTACTCTATCAACCCAAACCTGAACGTTCATAGTCCGATTTCCTCTCCTCCGCCGGAACTGAATGCTGAACCTCTAAGCCGTGAAATGAGAAGTCCTTCCATCAAGTCATTTACTGTCGTGATCCATAGATAAGCATCCTACCATTACACCAACCCTATGTGATAGCAACGCACGAATCATCATAACAATTAGTGCCAAATCTTAAACCATAGGCAATACTGATACTGAGATGAAATGACCCTTTCGCTCGGCGATGACAATAACCCAATGAAATATGCAGGGAGAAACATCCCGCACCATATCAGTAGTACCGTTAAAATTCCTCAATTCCAAATTTATAACAAGCGCTTCACGTCGCACAAGATTGAATAGGAAGGAAATGAAGGCATAAGCCTCAAAGGGATCAAATTGAACGATGTGGAATCAAGAAGGGAAGTGCTCCTAACAGTCCTGTAGCCTCTCGAAGATAAGTACAGACGCCTTTGTACCGATCATTAAGACTCTACTAGACTCGCTCATGACTCGTGAGACCTAAGTGATCCTAGTGCTCTGATACCATGTTGTCACGCCTAAAAATCCATTAAAGGTCGTGATAACGTATAACACCACTATCAGGCAAGCCAACCATAATTAATTAACTTAATTACTCATTTTAGTAATTGAAATCATGATTTCCTTCAATTTAATAATAAAAGATGGACTTTACAGAGTAAATAAAAATATTTTCACAATTTTAATACCAAACAACCCATAATCACCTCAAACCTGGTGTCGCTAGTGCATTAACTAGGAAGTATAATAAAATACGACATATGTCTAGAATACAAAATTAGACAGGGAATATGTAAAATAACTCGGATGGAGACTATGTGCGTGTTGTGGACTCGTAACGTGGAATGCAGCTCACCTGAGTCCCCGCAATAACCGTGCCTCTGCGCCCATAAGGCCACTAGACATAAATGCACCTGTACAAAAACAATGTGCAGCAAAGTGTAGTATGAGTAAGTAAAGCAACGCGTACCCAGTAAGTATCCCGCCTAACCTGAAAGAAGTGGTGACGAGAGGTAGACTCAAACACTTACTAAGGGATAACAATAAAATACCAATATTATAATTAACCGTGGATTGTACAGAACGACTGTAAACTCAATAACATGAAGTAAGTAAACAATACTTTTGTTAATAGGAATTTTCCAAACTTATTTTCGTCATTTAATATTTTGTAACTCGGGACAATGAAAGCAATATCAATTATTATCAATTTCAAAGATATATCATGCGTAAATCATGCTGAGGTCGTAAGGCACAATCCAACATAAATATTTAAATTGTGCATGGCGGAGGGTCGAACGGCGCGAACCATAGATGCATTTATCTGTGACCGAGGCGTTCGGCCCACTCACAAAAAGAGAAAACGCATTAAACAAGCAATTCAAGATTTATTAAGGGGCAAATATTCCAAGAATTTCAAATTTTCATTTAACGGTCAAGTAAATAAAGTTTAACCTTTTTATAATTCCTTTATCGAGTTTCTAAATGTTTTAAACAATTAAATTAACAAGTAGGGCGCAAACATCTCAAGTATAACATGATATGGGTCCTAGACTACCTGGCCATAAGCATAACAGTAGCTACGCACGGACTCTCGTCACCTCATGCGTACGTAGCCCCCCACAAAAAGAAACACATAATAGTTTGATTCACATATGGGATAATTACCTCTTACAAGGTTAGAAAGGAGACTTACCTCTCTCCGAAATTCCATAACCGGCTCCAAAGCCTTTCCAACAACTCAAACCAATGCCATCGCTCCAAAACTAGTTAATAAAGGTGCAAATCCATAAATATATACTCTAATACTCATTATAATTCAATTTACAACAATTTCCAACTCCGCTCGAAAAGTAGATAAGAAATCACCCTTGAGCTCACGTGCCAGGATTCCAAAAATATTTCGAAGATAACCATTACCCATAACATTACGAACTCAAATATATAATTTATTCTCAATTCCATGCCCAAATTCGTGGTCAAAATCCAAAAATACCAATTTCTAGGTTGTTTTCTTCAAAATCCCAATTTTTACAAATTTTCATGTCTAAATCCATATATAATCCAAGTATATAACTTGCAATATGTGGGATTAACTTACCTCTAAGTTGCTAGGTGAATACTTCCCTCAAGAAGCTCCAAAAATCACCCAAGAATGAAGAGCAAATGGCACAAATGGCTGAGCCCCGCTCTTTTAAGCACTCTGCCCAGCGACTCCCACACCTGCGGACTTCTTGGTCGCTCCTGCGCATCCGCTTCTGCGGCCCTTCCTCCGCACCTGCGGCCTTGCCGCTTCTGCAGCCACTACTTTCGCACCTGCGCTGTCATAGGTGCGCAACTCTTTCCGCTCCTGCGGTCCTCAGTAGCCTTCGCCCTTTCGTTTTTGCGCTTGCCTTACCGATTTTGCGGCGTCGCACCTGCGGCCCTTTTTCCGCAGGTGCGATTACACCAGAACTCAGGCCCTTCAGCAACACAACAAAGCTTCAAGGTGATCCGTTGACCATCCAAAACCACCCCGAGGCCTCCGAAACCTCAACAAAACCTACCAACAAGTCATAAAACACAATATGAACTTGTCGAGCCTTCAACTCATATCAAACAACCCTAAAAACATGAATCACCCTCCAATCCAAACTTAATGAACTTTGAAACTTCAAACTTCTATAATCGGTGCCGAAACCTATCAAATCACGTTCGATTGACCTCAAAATTTGCACACAAGTCATAATTGACATTACAGACCTACTCCCACTTTCGAACTAGAAATCCGACCCCGATAACAAAAAGTCCACTCCCGGTCAAACTGCTCAAAAACCTTCAAATTTTTAAGTTTTGCCTAATGACCCCGAAATGACCTACGGACCTTCAAATCCACATCCAGATGCTCTCCCAATACCAAAATCACCATACGGAGCTATTCCCAGACTCAAAATCTCAAACGGACATCAATAACATTGAAATACACTTCAACCCAAATTTATGAAGTTCTTCCAAAACGCCAACCTTCCACAATAGGCGCCGAAACGCTCCCGGGTCATCTAAAACCTGATCCAGACATATGACCAACTCCAAAAATCATCATACGAACCTGTTGGAACCTTCTAATCCCGATTCCGAAGTCGTTTACTCAAAAATCAAACCTTAGTCAATTATTTCAACTTAAAGCTTCCGAAATAAGAGTTTTCTTTCCAAATCAACTCCGAACTTCCCAAAATTCAATTCCAACCACGCGTACAAGTCGTAATGTCACGACCCAAAATTCAACTAGTCGTGATGGCACCTAATCCAACCTACTAGGTAAGCCAATTATCAACTATTCAATTCCAATAACAATTATTAAAGAAATTTAAGTAAAGAAAAATCTTAATCTTATACATTCCCCAAGAACTGGTAGTTCAAATCATGAGCTTCTAAGAATAGAGTATACAAAGATGGTATGAAGTAAATACATCATCTGTTTAAAAAGTATATAAACAGAGTTTTAAGAATCTAAGGCTACCATGAACAAGAGGCAGCAACAACCGGAACGCATGTACATCTTCAGATCGAGCTCCTAACGAACACAGCAACAACAGTAGCCAACATCTGCACGCAAGGTGCAGAAGTGTAGTATGAGTACAACCGACCCCATGTACTCAATAAGTAACAAAACTAACCTTGGGTTGCAAGTAGTGACGAGCTTGTACCAAGGTCGAGTCCACCCCAATAGCCAACAACAGTCCATAATAACGTAAAGCAAATAATACAAGAAGTAAATCAGAGATAAAAATATTCAGCAAAAGCATGATTTCTGAAAATAGTTCCGCCTTTCAAGTACATCAGTGAAAACCTAAATCGTTTACCGAAGTTGCCAAAAATGTGAATAAGTTTGAAAATAATAATTCTTCCCAAAAATCCTTTCTACAATAAATAAAATGTTTCATTTTCTTTCTAGATAACCATTGTAAAACAAATGCATCACTATGCCTTTCTGTCAACACGTGTGAAAAATCATGAATGAAGTGATTCCGTACAACATGAGAATAATACATCTCTATGCATGTATGTCATGTGTGCATATCAATGCAATGCTGTATATGATGCACCATGCTGACAGCCTCATGTGCTCATACTCTCGAATACTCAACCACTCGGTACTGTATATGGCCCATACGGCCCAGGGAAGATCCATCCCGGAATATATACATCACTGACTATAAGTCACCCAGTACTAAGGAAGGCCAATCCAGCCCTGTAGAGAAGATCCATCTCTGGGTTCACACTCTCAAATACTCAACCACTCGGTATTGTATATGGCCCATACGGCCAAGGGAAGATACATCCCAGAACATATACATCATTGATCATCAGTCACTCAGTACCGAGTAGGGCCAATCCAGCCCATTGAGAGGATCCATCTCCAGGTATATAACACTTCGTACAAGATCCATGTCCAGGGAAGATCCATCCCTTAATAATATCAACCGCGCTCACTGGGTGTATGTGCAGACTCTGGAGGCGCTCCTTCAGCCCAAGCGCTAACATAAATCAGTATCAATATCAGAATCAATCAGGCCCTCAGCCTCACTCAGCCATTAATATCTCCGGTCTCTCTCTCATGGGCTCACAATGTCATGAAAATAGTCCGAAAATGATGATATGATGTATCAATAAATAAAAACAGAGACTGAGATATGATATGCATATGAATGCGTATAACTGAGTATGTAGTGCAATGAAAGCAGATAAATTAACAACAGAAATGACCTCGGTGAGTCCCAACAGGATAGACATGTAGTCTAAACATAGTTTATAGCATGTATCACATTTTGATAACTCTAGTACGTAGAGATTTTATGATTTCAGAAAAGTTCAAATAACTACGCAGTTCACACGGTGCACGCCCACATGCCTGTCACCTAGCATGTGCGTCACCTCAACACCAAATACCTAACACGTAAAATCAGGGTTCATACCCTCAGCTTCAAGATTAGAAGAGTTACTTACCACGAAAAAGACAAATCCAATTCTGAGCAAGGTCAAAAATGCTCCAGAAATTCCATTTTGCGTGTATCAACTCCTGAACGGCTCGAATCTAGTTACAATTAATTTGATTCAGTCCACACAATTTATAGGAATTAATTCTATATCAAAATACTAATATTTTCCCACAAAATTCGAAATTACACACCAAAAATTTCCCGTGGGGCCCACATCTCGAAAACCAACAAAAGTTACAAAATACGAAATCCCCTTCAACCACGAGTCTAACCATACTAATTTTACCAAAATCTGACCTCAACTCAACCTCCAAACCCTCTAATCATATTTTTAAATCCCTAGGTTCAAATCCCCGATTTACACCTCAAAAACACGTAATCTAGTCGGATTATTCGATGATAATTCAATATTATGGAATAGAAATGATCACAAGTGACTTACTTCAAGATTTCCTGTGATCTTTGCTCAAGAATCCCGCAACCCGAGCTTGAAATGCCCAAAAATGGCAAAAGCTCGGAACTCCTCCAATTTTATTCTGTCCTGGGCTTGTCGCACCTGCGACCAGATTAGCCGCATTTGCGGTCTAGCAGGTGCAACGAAATTTCTACATCTGCGATGTCGCAAAATGCTCCCTCCACTTTTGCGCATTCCTTCTCGCACATGCGGCCTCGCAAGTGCGGTAAAATACTCGCACTTGTGCACTTTGCCTCACCAACCCATTGTCGCTTCTGCGCTTGTCAAGCTCGCTTCTGCGCGCTCGCACCTGCGAGCCAAACTCCGCAGGTGCGATTGCATCACTAGGCAGCATATTTCCAGCTTTGTTGTAAGTCTAAATTTGATCCGTTAACCATCAGAAACTCACCAGAGGCCCTCGGGACCTCAACCAAACATACCAACAAGTTCTAAAACATCATACGAACTTAGTCGAACCCTCACATCACCTCAAACAATGCTAAAATCACGAATCATACCCCAATTCAAGCATAATGAACTTTGAAATTTCAAATTTCCACAAACGACGCTGGAACCTATCAAATCAAGTCCGATTAACCTTAAAATTTACACACAAGTGATAAATGATATAATAGACCTATTAAAATTTTCAGAATCGGATTTCGACCCCGATATCAAAAAGTCAACCCCCCGGTCAAACTTCCCAAAATTCAACTTTCACCATTTCAAGCCTAATTCCACTACAGACCTCTAAAACAACATTTTCGGATACGCTCCTAAGTCCAAAATCACCATACATAGCTATTTGAATCATCAAAACTCCACTCCGGGGTCGTTTACACATAAGTCGACATCCGGTCACTATTTTAACTTAAGCTTTAAACCTTGAAACTAAGTATTTGAATTCATTCCAAAATCTCACCGAACCCGAACCAATTAACCCGGTAAGTCTTAAAACAACTGTAAAGTACAAATAGAGCAGTAATGGGGGAACGGGGTTGCAATACTCAAAACGTCCAGCCGGGTCATTACATTATCCCCCACTTAAACATATGTTCGTCCTCAAACTTGCCAAGATTTGTTTCCAAGCTATCAAATGACTATTCCATCTTACCATGCACGTACCCGGGGGTGAACCCACGACACCCTATTCTATATAGACCTGACAACTCAATACAACTGAATATCATTGATTTACTTAGCCCATAAACCTTGGAATTCAATTTCCAACCTTTAGAATTTCTTTCAAGACCTGAATCTCACAGTTACACACTGTATAAGTCTGAACAAGCTGCATCGAGTCATAACTACAACCACGGATATAATCACCTAACATATTACACAACTCGCATGCTCGTAGCACTATCCCTGTTCACAGTAACTCTCCAAAACCAACCAAGTACTAGTATTAAACCCCATATCGAACCAAACCTCATCCCTATACCTTCGTACACTGTTGATAAATAAAGAAACACGTGAAATTTCATGACCACTTACCAGATCAACAAGTCACGGAGCTCTTTCGCCCCAACCAGAACCATAATCGCTTTTTGAGCCCACTTTCAATATTATCCTTCCGAACCTACCGTAATCAAACCTGATAGTACCCATTCTAGGTCCAATGACCTTATATTACTAAACACAACTATTCCATAGACATGCCGCACCAATATAACTCAGAGCCACAAACCGTGCCATCCGTGCACCAATACGCAACAATTCAAATGTACTCAGTCATGGAAAATAACTCAAATGAGAGAACTGCCCCGCAAGATTAACAAATACCGCCACAATGAAATGTTGAAAAATCCATCATGCACCGTAGAACCATCACACGATTCTAACACAAGGTTCATACCTTAACATAACTCCGCTGCAATGCATGACCCCATCCAAACACTAGTCCATATTATATACCCCAAGCCATCCTGCTCAAAAATCAATAACCCCGGAGTGGCAAATGACACAATGCCACACAAAACTTGAAAGAACATAACCAATATACAATCAACCATGCAATACCCAAATACTCATCTCGCTCAAATTTTGACATAAGGCCCCCAATAGAACCGCCCCATGTGTACATATAACCAATGAATCACAACTCCTCGTAGCATAGAAGAGTAATTCATAGATCACTTTAGAACACGAACAATTTCAACATCAACAGAAAGGCACACCCCTCAACAATAGTAGTATGGAGCCAACCAATCCGACCCGATGTAGAATACACATCCTAATTGGGCCTACCAATGGACCCCCAAATCACTCTGGTCACCCACAAATAGATAAATAACCCTCCAAAAATCCATAACGATTGAGTAATAATAAATGCTATCATCCTGCTAGCTTCGGCCATGACTTCACAGTCCGCAACCATGACACAATCTGTTCATGAAAACTCCCAGTCTCCAAATCCCTAGAACACGCGAATCACCATTTCTTATCCAATCTCCACTGCCCAAATAACTATCACATCCTTCATGCACGATCATCCCACTCGGTATATTTCCATAATTCTTCCGTGCCACATAGCAATAATTTGTATATCAGTAGTCTATTAACTAGGTGAATATCGCAATACCGATGACATCCGAAAGTCAGAACACAATGCGCCTTTTGAAATACGCACACTTCTCAGCGATTACCGAGCAGTTATAACATTCATTTAAATATCTGAAGCTGACCATGTTGTCCAAAATTCGGGACCTTCCCTTCAAGACTGAACTGTCACCTCGTATATGTAGATTTTAATCCCGCACAACACACCGTATATATCATGCCATTATGTGACAAGCACAAGAATCTCATTATCATCTTTGAGTCACCAATAATTTACATACCCTATTAGTTAGAAACCTTTCTCTTGCTTCTTTCCAGGAGGAAGCCACAATACACAACACGTTCCCCACACCGGTAGGAAATATCCAGCTCAAACCATGGTAGAAACCATCAAGAACACTTTGAAATTTATTTACACTTAACTAAGCTATCAAAACTGAAACCATCTAACTCGACCAAGCCACACAGGTTGCCAAATCCGAAAGTATTGCCACAAAACACCCGTAAAGCCCCACCTCATAATAAGAACCAAAAGAACTGAGCATGCCATTACCATATTGATCCAACATGTTACCCATTATTTTCTTCGAGTTTCTTCTGAATCAACCTCAAGTTGGCAATCTCCTTGTCAGAACACAATGATCCTTACCCAAAGCTCACTACAAGACATCCTAACATAATACTACATCGCCCTAAGGCCCATAAGCCACTATATTCTTCTTAAGCACCTCCATAAATGCCATAATTGTAACACTCACTCTGAAAATACCTTATGTGAATTTAAAATTTTTTTCTTACATTTCTTATACTAAAATGTAGAATCTATAGTCGCACAGACTTACCACAAGTCCCGACACCATCCAATGTAAATAACCGATTCTAGCGATATATGAATCCGAAAAATTTTCAATTGCCACTCATACGTTTTTGAATCCATTGGCTCCATTAGCACAGTACCACTCAAAGAAGTAACCCTGCCTTAATACTACCGATCAAATTCATACTCTGCGCGCGTTACATCCTTCAAAAATAACAGCTCACCCATCTTATGATTTTCCTATATTCCTAAAGTGCCATAACCCGTATCAAAAAATTTTCTTACTCGAGTCATTCTCGAACTCCACCTCTGCAAGTCATAACTAACCCATATGTATGCCTCAGCTCAAAACTAAACCTTTACATATAACCATGAAATTGAATTGTCAATAGCATGCTCCCCCACTTGGCTCAAAGACATAGATTAAAACACTCGATAACTCACAATACCCATACTCTATTACTGCCTTAAAAATACCTCAATCTCATACTACGCCAACCATAAAAATACATACTATGCCAAGCTCATACTACGCCAACCATAAAAATACCTCAATCGTCCGCTAAGCTCGCATTCATTCCCTTAACACTCAAGTTAACTTTCTCAACTAGATTCAAATTAAAATCTCAACACATACGCCCCGCTGGTAGAAAAGAAACTCTCTTTATTCACAGTATAAGGAACACACCTACGTAGATTACTCCGCATGGGATAATCCACCTACTTAATCTCAAATTGGCATCTTGTTATACCCTTTTCGCAGCCACAATTACTATGAAATCACTAAATATTTTTGAGTCCAAACTCATTAACCAGACACGAGAATTTAATTTGCCCTAAAATTTAACAACGTGAAAGATCTTTCAAAACATTCACACCCGAGACTATACGTCATATCCAAAGGAAAATCAAGCACCCAATGAACTTCCTTTACACTTCAAAGAAACACTTCTCGTCACATTCGAAACATCTTAAAGCATCCCGCAGTTACATCATACTCATCACAAAGCCATTTCACCACTCATCGAGCCATAAATTTCACTCGTAGGGACATTATCGAACATATGAGTCCAAATGTACAAGTTACAACTGAAGCTATCGAGCTTAAGCTGCGATTTAACCATGGCCTCAAGTCCTCCAGACTGGCGCATCACCAAAACACAGAATACACATCACGAACTTCGTTCATAGAATCACAAGCTGGCGATGCACAGCTGATACCGAGCGCTCATGTGCGCATACGAATGTGTGGAAGGAAATTCGAAGAGTTATGCTTCAAGCTGAATCAATGCCGCACGATAAGGAAAGAAAGATGGGAATTATATCCTAAATGCCCTATAGCCTCTCGAAGATAGGTATGGACGTCATCATACTGATCCGCAAGACTCAACTAGACACTTGCTCATGACTTGTAGAACTTATGAACCTAGAGCTCTAATACCACCTTGTCACGACGTAAAATCCAACTAGTCGTGGTGGCACCTAACCTAACCCGCTAGGTAAGCCAATTATCAACTATCCAATTTCAATAACAATTATTAAAGCAATTTAAGTAAAGAAAAATCTTAATCTTATACATTCCCCAAGAACTGGTAGTACAAATCATGAGCTTCTAAGAATAGAGTATACAAAGATTGTAGAAAGTAAATACATCATCTGTTTGAAACGTATATAAACAGAGTTTTAAGAATCTAAGGCTACTAAGAACAAGAGGTAGCAACAACCGGAACGCATGTACATCTTCAGATCTATCTCCCAACGAACACATCAATATTAACAGCCAACATTTGCATGCAAGGTGCAGAAGTGTAGTATGAGTACAACCGACCCCGTGTACTCAATAAGTAACAAACCTAACCTTAGGTTGAAAGTAGTAACGAGCTTGTACCAAGGTCGAGTCCACCCCAATAGCCAACAACAGTCCATAACAATGTAATGCAAATAATACTAGAAGTAACTCAAATATAAAAATGCTCAGCAAAATCATGATTTCTGAAAATAGTTCTGCCTTTCAAGTACATCAGTGAAAACCCAAATCGTTTACCGAAGTTGCCAAAATATGAATAAGTTTGAAAATAATAATTCTTCCCAAAAATCCTTTAAATAATAAATAAGATGTTTCATTTTCTTTCCAGATAACCAGTGTAAAACAAATGCATCACAATGCCCATCTGTCAACACATGTGAAAAATCATGAATGAAGTGATACCGTACAACATGAGGAAAATACATCTCTATGATTGTATGTCATGTGCGCATATCAATGCAATGTTGTATATGATGCACCATGTTGACAGCCTCATTTGCTCATACTCTCGAATACTCAACCACTCGGTACTGCATATGGCTCATATGGCCCAGGGAAGATCCATCCCGAAACATATACATTACTGACTATAAGTCACCCAATACCGAGGAAGGCCAATCCAGCCCTGTGGAAAAGATCCATCTCCAGGTTCACACTCTCAAATACTCAACCACTCGGTACTGTATATGGCTCATAGAGCCTAGGGAAGATCCATCCCAGAATATATATATCACTGATCATCAGTCACTCAGTACCGAGTAGGGCCAATCCAGCCCATGGAGAAGATCAATCTCCCGGTATATAACACTTCGGACAAGATCCATGTCAAGGGAAGATCCATCCCTCAATAATATCAACCGCGCTCACTAGGGGTGTGTGCAGACTCCGGAGGGGCTCTATCAGCGCAAGCGCTATCATAAATCAGTATCAATCAGGCCCTCGACTTCACTCAGTCATCAATATCTCTCTCTCATGGGCTCACAATGTCATGAAAATAGCCCGAAAATGATGATATTATGTATTAATAAATAACAACAGAGACTGAGATATATTATGCATATGAATGCGTATGACTGAGTATGTAATGCAATAAATGCAGATAACTTAACAACAGAAATGACCTCGGTGGGTCCGAATAGGATATACATGTAGTCTAAACATAGTTTATAGAATGAATCACATTTTGATAACTCTAGTACGTAGAGATATCATGATTTCAGACAAGTTCATATAACTACACAGTTCACATGGTGCACGCCCACACGCCCGACACCTAGCATGTGCGTCACCTCAATACCAAATACATAACACATAAAATAAGGGTTCATACCCTCAGCTCCAAGATTAGAAGAGTTACTTACCTCGAACAAGACGAATCCAATTCCGAGCAAGGTCAAAAATGTTTCAGAAATTGCATTATGCGCGTATCAACTCCTGAACGGATCGAATCTAGTCACAATTAATTTGATTCAGCCCACACAATTTATAGGAATTAATTCCATATCAAAATACTAATATTTTCCCACAAAATCCGAAATTACACTCCAAAATCACCCGTGTGGCCCACGTCTCGGAAACCGACAAAAGTTACAAAATCTGAAAGTCCATTCAACCATGAGTCTAACCATACTAATTTTATCAATATCCGATCTCAACTCGACCTCCAAACCCTCAAACCATATTTTCAAATCCCTAGGTTTAAATTCCCGATTTACACCTCAAAAACACATAATCTAGTCGGATTATTCGATGATAATTTAATATTATGGAGTAGAAATGATCACAAGTGACTTACCTCAAGATTTCCTCGGAACTCCTCCAATATTATTCTGTCCAGGGCATGTTGCACCTGCGACTAGATTAGCTGCATCTGCGGTCTCGCAGGTGCGACGAAATGTCTGCATCTGCGATTGCCAAAAATGCTCCCTCTGTTTCTACGCGTTCCTTCTCGCAGGTGCGGCCTCGCAGGTGCGGTAAAATTCTCACACCTGCGCACTCTGCCTCACCAGCCCCTTGCCGGTTCTGCACTTGTCTATCTCACTTCTACGGGCTCGCACCTGTGAGCCAAACTCCGCAGGTGCGGTTGAATCAGTAGGCAACAAATTTTCAGCTTTGTTCTAAGTTCAAATTTGATCCGTTAACCATCCGAAACTCAACTGAGGCCTCCGGGACCTCAACCAAACATACCAACAAGTCCTAAAACATCATACGAACTTAGTCGAACCCTCACATCACCTCAAACAACGCTAAAACCACGAATCATACCCCAATTCAAGCCTAATGAACTTTGAAATTTTAAGTTTCCACAAACGACACCAGAACCTATCAAATCAAGTCCGATTAACCTCATATTTTGCACATAAGTCATAAATGACATAATGGACCTATTAAAATTTTCAGAATCGGATTTGGGTCCCGATATGAAAAAGTCAACCTCCGGTCAAACTTCCCAAAAATTCGACTTTCGCCATTTTAAGTCTAATTCCACTACAGACCTCCAAACAATAATTCCAGACACGCTCCTAAGTCCAAAATCAGCATACGGAGCTATTGGAATCATCAAAACTCCACTCCGGGGTCGTTTACATATAAATCGACATCCGCTCACTATTTTAACTTAAGCTTTAAACCATGGAACTAAGTGTTTCAATTTATTCCAAAACCTCATCGGACCCAAACCAATTAACCCGGTAAGTTATAAAATAATTATAAAGCACAAATAGAGCAGTAAAAGGGGGAACGGGGTTGTAATACTCAAAACAATCGGTCGGGTCATTACACGTAATACCTGAAGTGAAGCTGCTCAAGGCCTCAAACTGTCGAACGACGCGCTAGAGCTCAAAATGACCGGTCGGGTCATTATAATATTTAAGTATTTTGATTCAGTATTTTCGGTATTCGATTTCTTAAAATGTTATGCCAATACCGTACCTAATTATATTCAGTATGGTTCGGTTTTTTTTTTTTCGGTTTCGGTTTCTTTGGTACGGTAACTTCGGTTTGTTCGGTTTCAAAGTAACTAGTGCATAAAGCCATAGACTAAATTCTTAATTAAAGTACTCACAAATATAAAAATAAAAACGTTCTAGGATAACATGACTATTGGGAAAAAATTTATCCAAAACCAGTAAGTATCAACCCATAGAGAGAAAAAAGGTACATAAAAAAATAAATTTAATCAATGAAAATGTCTTGTTATTTGTTTAGAGCTAATTGCTGAAATTAGAGAATACAATAAGGAGTAATCCAACAGATGCAATTCAATACATGAGAAGAAACATCCTAAAACTGTAAAAGTATTACGATAAGATTCTTGGTATCCTAGAGAATAAGAGTCAAAATTCACAGCCTACCTTGTTCCTCCATTTTCCTAAAGAAGTACATATATGGGCTTTACTATAAGCTTCAACACGCATACCAAATAAAAGTATTATGTAACTTATAGCCTATTTGGCCAAGCTTTTTATTTGGGTCAAAAGTGCTTTTGGCCAAAAAATGAGGTGTTTGGCCAAACTTTTAGAAGGAAAAAAAAGTGTTTTTGATAAGAAGCAGAAACAGTTTTTGAGAAGCAGAAAAATATAGCTTCTCTCCAAAATCACTTTCCTGAGAAGCACTTTTGAGAAAAATACACTAAGAAATAGTTTTCAAAAGCTTGGCCAAACATTAATTACTGCTCAAAAGTGCTTTTCAAATTAATTAATCAAACACAAACTGATTCTCATTAAAAGTGCTTTTTTGAAAAACACTGATCAAAATAAGCAGATTTTAGAAGCTTGGCCAAACATGCTATTAGTATGTTATAATCAATAATAAGTGTATTGTGTAACTTATTATATATTTTGGTTCGGTATCAGTATTTCGGTATTATCTTTATAAATACCAAATATCATACCTAATACTAATTCTTTTTAAAATATAAATCAAATATCATATCAAATACTAAAATTTTCAATTTCAATACGGTAATTCCGTATTTACCAAATTATGTACGGTCCTAATCTAGACTGATCTGACATGAACTTTCTTTTTTTACTACAACTTGGATGCCGGTAATCTTGAAGAGATAGAACTATGATTCTACTTGCAAATACTAAAATACTTATTTTGCAATTTAGAGGTTTGGCCACGGAACATTGTGTATAGAGTTTGAATGTTAAATTAAATATTTATTTCAAGTAAAATTTCGAATCTTTAACATTCACTCACAAAATTTTACTTTCTAAACATTTACTAGATAAAGTTCATGTTCAAGTATAAATTTAATTTTCACAGAAGAAAACTATTTGGCTTAAACTTTAAAGAACTATTATATTTTTTGCTTCAACCTCAATTCTCACTGACAGTTCTTTTAGCTGCTGTTTGGACTAAGATTCTTTTTACCTGTTTTCAAAAAACAAATTGAAAATATTAGTTGTTCATAGAATTTGGTCAGTTTAGTTTGGGCTATTTTTTGGGTTATTCCATTCACAAAACTTCAACTTTTTTTAAAGTAAAATACCTGTCCAAACACTATTTTTAACACAATTTTAAAAATTCTTTTTTCTTTTAAATTTTAACAAAATCTATGTCCAAACGCCTCCAAACTTTAAAGTGAAGTTTATATCCAAGCACAATTAGCTTTCAAACGAAATTTCGGCTTGGTATAAGACGCATATCTTCTCCCGAATACATCATTTCAAATTGGATTTTTCAATGAAAAGTAAATTCAAAGTATATACGATAAAATCAAATTTTATATAGAGAAGTGTTAAGAAACTTATCTCAAAGTAACAATATAAAACAAGAAAATTGTAACGATCCGACCGGTCGTTTTGAGCTCTAGCACGTCGTTCGGCGATTTGAGGCCTTGAGTAGCTTCACTTCAGGTATTATGACTCGTACGTGTGGTCGGAATCGAATTTCAGGAAGTTCGAGATTGACTTGGAAAAAAAATTCTAATTTCGGAAGCTTTAAATTGGAAGAATTGACTAAGGTGTGACTTTTGAGTAAACGACCTTGGGATTGGGATTTGAAGGTTCCAATAGGTTCGTATGATAATTTCGGACTTGGGCGTATGTTCGTGTCTGTCACGACCCAAAATTTCACCTGTCGTGATGACGCCTATCTCAATACTAGGCAAGCCGAAAATCTCAATAAAACACCATAGCTTTTAAATTTGAAAATAAAATAATTAAATTCAGCAGAAGAAATCTCTCAATTTCAAATATAACACTCCCACAATCCGGTGTCATTGAGTACATGAGCATCTAAATGAATACAAAGTCTGACTGATAAACATCACTGTTTGAAGTATAGAACAATACAATAACTAAACAGGAAGGGAATCAAGTCTGCGGTCGTCAAGCAGCTACCTTGATACTCTCCAACAGAAATAACTATGAATTCTAGCAGTCGTCGTATCCGGGAGCATCTGCACACGAGGTGCAGAGTATAGTATGAGTACAACTAACTCAATAAGTAACAAGACTAACCTCTGGGCTGAAAGAAATGATGAGCTCCGCAGGTACAATCCAGCAAAAATAATGGTACAGAAATGTAGGCATGCTTTCAAGTTCAACAGTTAAACTCAGTACAAGCGTAATAGATCAATACTGCACGATATGAGGAATATGACATCTCAGTGGAAAGACCTCATGTAATACTGGTCACAAATCATTCAGTCACTCGGTACTGTTTATGGCCAATCCATCCCAGGGGTGTTCCAACCGGTATATAAATACACATCGACTGTCAGTCAGTCACTCAGTACCGTATAAGGCCAATCCAGCCCTAGGATAATTTATCCCCAAATATAAATAATACGATCAAGATCCATGTCCATGTAAACTCATTACAATACAAATAAGTAAGGCAAGTCCATGCCCTGAGAAAATTCATCCCAAATATATATATAAGCAGTAAGTAAGGCAAGTCCATGCCCTGGAAAGTCCATCCCAAATATTGATGATCATCTACGCTCACTGGGGGTGTGTACAGACTCCGGAGGGGCTCCTTCATCCCAAGCGTAATACAAAGCCAATATGCCCTACTGTAGGCGGGCAGTCCCGATCCGTATAATAATAAAGAGTATAAGGCCTGTTGCAGGCGGGCAGCCCCGATCCATAAAATAATGATGTATAAAGCCATTATGCCCTGCTGCGTTGCGCAACTCAATCCCATAAATATCCTCACAATGGACAATTATTACTGAGTGTGAAATGTATATTTTTGAATAATTAATTCAACAACAACACGATCTCATGGATCCTAAAATATCAGCACGTAGCCTAAACATGATCTTTATTACAAGCCTCAGCTCAATTCTTCTAACACGTGCCACATGTTCAGATAATAACATGATTCTTTGATTTTACAACTTCACAGAATTTATTCAAGACATAATTTATATGGTGCACATCCACATGCTCGTCACCTATCGTGTATGTCACCTCCAAACAATTTATATCATACCAAATTCGGGGATTCATACCCTTAGAACCAAGTTTAGAAGTATTACTTACCTCGAACAAGCCAGATCCAATGTCGAGCTAGCTAAACAATGCTACAGAAATCCCATTCTGCATGTATCAACTTTCAAAAGGTTCGAATCTAGTCATAATTAATTTGATTCAGTCCACACAATTTATAGGAATTAATTCCATATCAAAATATTAATATTTTCCACAAAATCCGAAATTACGCCCCAAAAATCACCAGTTGGGCCCGCATCTCGAAACCCGATGAAACTTACAAAATACGATAACCCATCCAATTACAAGTTCAACCATACTAATTTCACTCAATTCCGACTCCAAATCGATGTTCAAAACTCAAATATTCGTATTATGAACTTTAGGCCAACACCCCCAATTCATATTATGAACTCCATTCACGCATCTGCGGGCTCGTAGATGCGTATTACCCTTCGCACATGCGGCCTAGCGAATGCAGGCAAATTTTCGCACCTGTGAGCACTGCCCAGTCCACTCTTGGCCGCTTCTGCGACTGATTTCGCGCACATGCGGTTTCCACCTGCGATCAAAATCTTCACAGGTGCGATCACACCAGTAGGTAGCAGTTCCAGCATTTCCTTAAGTCCAAATTTGATCCGTTAACCATTCAAAACTTACCTGAGCCCCTCGAGACCCCGTCTGAATATTCCAACAAGTCCCATAACATAACCCGGACCTACTCGAGGCCTCAAATCACACCTAATTGGAACGACAAATTATCTCTCAATTCAAAATCAACGACCTTTGAACTTTCAAATTCTACATCTTGTGCCGAAACACATCAAATCACGTCCGATTGACCTCAAAATTTGCACACAAGTCACATTTTACATTACGGACCTATTCCAATTTCTAGAATTGGATTTCGACCCTGATATCAAAAGTCAACCCCCCGGTCAAACTTCTCAAAAATTTAACTTTCAGCATTTCAAGCCTAATTCCACTACAGAACTCTAAATAATTTTTCGGATACGCTCCTAAGCCAAAATCACCATAGGAGCTATTGGAATCTTCAAAACATTATTTCAGGGTCATTTACACATAAGTCGATATCCGGTCACTATTTTAACTTAAGCTTTAAACCTTGAAACTAAGTGTTCCAGTTCATTTCAAAACCTCATCGGACCCGAACTAATTATCCCGGCAATTCACAAAAAAAATATAAAGTACAATTTGAGCAGTAAATGGATAAGCAGGGTTGTAATACTCAAAACGATCGGCCGGGTCATTACAGGGTCGAGTATCGGATCACCCGAGAGCATTTCAGCGCTTATTTTGGAAGGTTGGTATTTTAATAATTTAAGACATTCTTATGTTTGACTTGAAGTGGATTTTAATGTTATTAATATCCGTTTGGGATTTCGAGCCTTGGAATAGCTTTGTTATGTCATTTATGAGTTGTGTGTGAAATTTGAAGTCATTCCGGATTGATTTGATACGTTTCGGAACCAGATATAGAATTTGGAAATTTATAAGTTTGATTTGAGGTGCGATTCATTATTTTATTGTTGTTTGACATGGTTTAAGGCTTCAACTAAGTTCATATTCTACTTTGGGATATGTTGGTATGTTTGGAAGGGGTCCCGGGGGGCTTGGGTGCGAGTCGAATTGAAAACGGATCGAGTTTGGACTTGGGAGAAAGGCTGAAGCAGTTGGCATCTAGTGTAACCGCACCTGTGAGGTTTTGGCCGCGGGTGTGGAGCCGAAGAAGCAGTCAAGAGGGTCGCAGAAGTGGTTCTGGGCGAGCTGGGCAGAAGCGCAGGTGAGAGAAAATGTCTGCACCTGCGAAGCCGCAGATGCAGAGGGAGATCGCAGAAGCGGATTCGGCCAAGAAGGCCTGGGGGCGCAGCAGCGGACTTTGGCACGCAGGTGTGTGAGCACAGAAGCGCTTGTTGTCCACAGAAGCATAAGTATAGAAACGCTATTTGGGCCGCAAAAGGGGAGGTTACTGGGTTGAGTTAGAGCCGCACCTGCGATGGATTTGCCCCAGGTTCGGAGCCGCAGAAGCGGCTATTGGACCGCAGGTGCGAAGGTCGGGCTGGACAGAGTGTTTCTTTAAAATGAAAGTTTGGCTCAATTTCACTTCATTTCGTCCATGGGAGCCAATATTGGAGCATATTTGGAGTACCATCTTCATAAACTATTATAAGGTAAGTGCTTTCTTCACATTGTGAGTTAAATGCATGGTTATATATGGATTTAAGCATGGGAATTTGTAGAAAGTGGGATTTTGATAGAAAATCTAGAAAATTGGTATTTTTGGATTTTGACCACGAAATTGGACATGGAATTAGGTATAAATTATATATTTGAGTTCGTGGTATTTTGGATAAAGTTTATCTTCGAAAATATTTGGAATCCGGGCACGTGGGCATGAGGGTTGTCCTTGTTGGCTTTTTGAACGGAGTTGGGAATCATTATAAATTGTTAAATTATACTTATTAGGGTATATTTTGATTGGTTTGCACGTTGTTTGACTAGTTTTGGATCGACGGGCTTTGGTTCGAGGTGTTAGAGTTGCTTGGGAGCCAGTTAGGAAACTTCAGAGCGAGGTAAGTCTCCTGTCTAACCTTGTGAGGGGGAAACCACCCCTAGGTGATATTTATGGTTATGTGCAACTAGTTGTAGGTGCTACGTACGCACGAGGTAACGAGAGTACGTACGTAGCTAAAGTATGTTTATGTCCGTGTAGACTTTGGATCTTATCATGTAATATTTGAATTATTTGAACACATTTTGCTGGCTTAATTAATTGAAGTGATAAATGAAATTGATTTAAAAATAGATATATGCACACTAGTCCATGTCTTAACACTTTCAGTATTGAGCGAGTTAATTGAGAAATGGTAAAGATTATATTCATCTTATGCTCATGTGCTGGGTTGTAAACACGTGTCTCGTAATTCGATAACTTCCTTCCTTTTCTTGTGGAGTGGGCCGAATGCCTCGGTAGTATATAGATGCATCTATGGTTCGTGCCGCTCGACCCTCAGCAGTGTATACATTATTATGGATCAGGTCGAACGACCCATGCAGAATCGTGTGTTATATTGCTAATAGTCCGAATATTCACGAGCTAAACTTGCCACTAATGCCCGATATTTTATGGTATTTCTTATTTATTTGGTATTGACACTTAGCATGTTCTAAGATATTAAGGAAGAATACAAGATTGAGGAAATTTATACTTTAAAGGGAATAAATTGGAAAATTATGAGATTTCAGATTTACTTCACTATAGTTGTACACTTCATATCTGTTATGAATTATCATATTATTTATTTGTACCTCTAGTAAGTGTCGATGTCGACCCCTCATTAGTACTTCTCCGGGGTTAGGCTAGATACTTATTGGGCACGCGTTGTGTAACGACCCGGCCGGTCGTTTTGAGAGTTATAGCTNACTCTTCTGTATTAGAATATTTAAAAATATATAGAAGTCTATTCCACTAATAATAGTATTCTATATTATAATTTTAATTTTCAAAGTTTTTAAATTAGCAATTACAATTATTTGGAATATTGAGCAGAAATCAATAACAAACTCCAAAATTATCAATTATTACAATAAGATAATTGTAACGACCCGGCCGGGCGTTTCGAGAGTTATAGTCCCGTTTTCTCCGTTTTTACTTCTTTTTGTGTTATTCAGCTATATTATGTTATATCGGGTTAGTTGGTTCGGGACCGGAGTGGTTTCAGAGTGAATTGAGACACTTAGTCTTTTAAGTAGAAACTTAAGTTGGAAAAGTCAATCAGATGTTGACCTATCTATAAACGATCTCAGATTTGAATTCTGATGGTTCCGTTAGCTCCGTTAGGTGATTTTGGACTTAGGAGTGCGTCCAGAATGTGATTTGGAGGTCCTTGGTAGAATTAGGCTTGAATTGGCGAAATTGAACATTTAGCAATTTCGGTCGGCAGTGGAAAATTTGATATCGGGGTCGGAATGGAATTCCTGAAGTTGGAGTAGGTTGGTAGTGTAATTTGTGATGTGTGTGCAAATTTTGAGGTCATTTGGACTTGGTTTGGTTGGTTTCGGCATTGGTTGCCGAATTTGGAAATTTAGAAGTTCTTAGGCTTGAATCCGAGGGTAATTTGATGTTGTTTTGAGTGATTCGAAGGTTCAACTAAGTTGGTATGTTGATATACGAGTTGTTGGGATTTTTGGTTGAGGTCCCGATGGCCTCGGGGTGATTCCGGGTGGTTACCGGATTTGTCGAAGTTGGAAAATACAGCTGAAGCTGCTGCTACTGCTATTTTCGCATGTGCGAGGCCGCTGGTGCGCATGGGGAGTTCACAGGTGCGGGCAATGCTGGGCTAGGCAGGATGCGCATGTGCGAGTTGGAGGTCACATCTGCGAGCCCGCAGGTGCGAAACCTGGGGCGCAAATGCGGAAGGGGAATGCTGGGCAGGCTTCGCAAATGCGGCGCGCCACGCGCAGGTGCGACGAGTTTGGTGCAGATGCGGAGACTGGGCGGATAAGTGAGTTGCACAGGTGAGGCTCCTTGGACCGCATGTGCGGTAGCGCAGGTGCGAGTAAATGGCCGCAGGTGCGAGAAGCCTGGGCAGAGGGTACATATTGCACACTTTGCGAATTTTGGTGCATTCTTCACCATTTCTATTCGGTTTTGGAGCTTTTGGGAGAGATTTGAAGAGGGAATCAAGGGGGTTTCATTGAGGTAAGTTACTTGAGCTATAATACTTGTATATATGGTGATTTTTCATTGTTTAATCATTGTAATTAGTGAAAATGAGGGGTTAGAGCTTGGGATTTTTGGAGAAGTAATTTTAGGATTTGAAGGACCAAACGATCTCGGATTTTGATGAATTTGGTATGGTTAGATTCGTGAGTGAATGAGCTTTTTAGTTTTGTAAATTTTGTCGGATTTCGAGACGTGGGCCCGGGGCTGGGTTTGAGCCAATTTCGGGTTTTTGTCTAATTTTGTAGCTTTTCTTGTGGAATTCATTCCATTAACGTGTATTGATGGTATTGTACTGATTGTGAATAGATTCGGAGCATTTGGAGGCCGAGTCCAGAGGCAAAAGCATTGCGGGGTAGAGATTTGACCGGTTCGAGGTAAGTAACGATTGTAAATCTAGTCCTGAGGGTACGAAACCCCGGATTTTGTATCATTCTACTAATTGTAGTGACGCACATGCTAGGTGACGGGCGTGTGGGCGTGCACTGTTGGGGATTGTGACTTGGTCCGTCCTGTAGCAACTGTAAAGTTGCATACTTTGTTGAAACTATATGATACATATATGTTTTAGAAAGAGTTTTTGTAAATTGGGCTAAATGCCATGTTTGGGCCTTGCGCCAGTGCTGTTTGGACCCTTAGGGGCCTTTTCTTACTATCCTCTCATTGTTTTGGATTGAAAATCTATACGTAGTCATGTTTATACTTGCTTACCGCATAACTCAGTTTTATGACTCTATTTTGATGCATATAAATGTTTTGGGACGAATGCCCTGTTTTACTGAAATGCCCGAGTGGCTTGAGAGGTTTATGACTGAGTGAGGCCAAAGGCCTGATTTGTGAGGATATTTATGGGATTGGTCTGCACGCTGCAGCATGTTGCATATTTATGGGATCGGGCTACACGCCACAGCATGTTGCATATTAATGNTAGGCCTCAAAGAGAAATAGCCAAGTACGTGACACCAGCCGCCTCTTGGAATGTAGAGACAATCTGTTTAACTCAAAGTGAGAATATTCTGGCACCTTGAATGTGATATGGGTTTCAAAATACATGTAGTTACATTATGCTCTAAACATTAACTAACACAAGGAATAGATATGCCACAAGCCAATGAGGATGAAAAAAAGAAGTTGAACAGTTGTGAGATTATTATCATTCTGGCAGTTTATCCCTTGCCAATATTTGATCCTCTTGCTCCTAGATAATTTTTAAATCTCAAATTATTATAATCAATATCATTCTTAATCACTCATAAGATAAATAGCACCCTTAATCAATAATCAACAATTAACATGTCACGCCCCGAAATCGAAGAGTGTGACCGGCGCTCAACCGAATAAACCCGACCGAGCAAGCCTGTTAGATTTTCTTCTACCTATCATCCATCAACAAAGAGAATATGTACTCCATTAATCAAACATTGAAAAGATTTCATTAGCAACTCCTATTTCATTTCCATTAGCAACTTCATTTATATTTTCCAAAGTATTACAAGTTTATTGATATAATGAAAAATATGTTGTCCAAAGACAAACATTTCTAGTTAGATTCCCAACATCGAATGCCACCCACAACCTGTCTATGGATCCTATAAGTACAATATAAGTGAGGAATAGAAGTGTGGGTGACAAGGCCCCACCTATACCTCATAGTATAAAATACAACGTAAGATAAACTTAAAGCCCAAAATAGAGTAGGGCTCAACACAACCTGCTGAATAGATAGTGACTGCTAATGAGGACCAAAGCTGCCCGCTGATGAACCACCTGCATCCATTGATGATGCAACGCCCCCAGCAAAAGGGACGTTAGTGCGTATGGAATAGTACTAGTATGTAAAGCTAACTGTCCTCTTTCAAAATAGAATGCCAACATAAAAGGAAACACCATGGAAACAACAATCAACAATCAATGATGTCCAATTTACTAGTTAAGACATATTAATTTCAAAAATACGAAGATCATTTTATTTTTGGTTGGGAGATCTTTAGCACCGATATACTATTGTTCACAATATCACCATCCAGAAGACCAATGTTCACAATACCAATACCACCATACATTTAGCACGGAGTCGGATCACGACCCTATCGGCTAGGCCATATCATTCGAGACATCAACCACAATCACAATTTCAATTACAATTTGCAGCACAATCACCACCATGGGTGCGACATAGCGTCCGATCACGACCCGATCGGCTAGGCCATCTCACCAAAATACTGTGTGGATCGACATCATCCTTTTCTATCAATCATCTCATACCAATTATGGGGAAATAATTTTA
>AWOL01S0051760.1:0-10232 GCA_000715115.1 Nicotiana otophora | reverse complement strand
GATCCGAAGAAGATAGATGCGGTGCAGAGTTGGCCTAGACCGTCCTCAGCCACAAATATTGGAAGCTTTCTTATTTTGGAGGTTATTACCATCGCTTTGTGGAGGGATTTTCATCTATTGCATCGCCCTTGACCAAATTGACCCAAAAGGGTGCTCCATTCAGGTGGTCGGATGAGTGTGAGGAGAGCTTTCAGAAGCTCAAGACTGCTTTGACCATAACTCCAGTGTTAGTTCTGCCATCAGCTTCAGGTTCTTATACCGTGTATTATGATGCCTCGAGGGTAGGTATTGGATGTGTTCTGATGTAGGAGGGTAGGGTGATTGCCTATGCCTCGCACCAATTGAAGACCCATGAGAAGAACTATCTTATCCATGATCTTGAGTTAGCAGCCATTGTTCACGCCTTGAAGATTTGGCGTTATTATTTGTATGGGGTTCATTGTGAGATCTATACTAATCACCGAAGTTTGCAGTATCTGTTGAAGTAGAAGGATCTTAATTTGTGTCAGTGAAGGTGGTTGGAGCTTCTTAAGGACTATGATATCACTATTTTGTACCATCCGAGGAAGGCTAATGTGGTGGCCGATGCTTTGAGTAGCCGGGCGGAGAGTTTGGGGAGTTTAGCATATCTCCCAGTAGCAGAGAGACCCTTGGCATTGGATGTTCAGGCCTTGGTAGGCCAGCTTGTCAGATTGAATATTTTGGAGCCGAGTCGGGTTTTGGCTTATGTGGTCTCTAGGTCTTCTCTTTATGACTGTATCAGGGAACATTAGCATGATGACCCCCACTTGTTAGTTCTTCAGGACAGGGTTCAGCGAGGTGATGCTAGGTATGTGACCATTGGTGATGATGGCGTGTTGAGGATGCATGGACGGATATGTGTGCCTAATGTAGATGGGCTCAGGGAGTTGATTCTTGAGGAGGCCCACAGCTCGCGGTATTCCATCCATCCGGGTGTCGCGTAGATGTACCCGGATTTGAGGCAACACTTTTGGTGGAGACGGATGAAGAAGGATATAGTTGGGTTTGTGGCTCGGTAACTCAACTGTCAGCAGGTTAAGTATGAACATCAGAGACCGGGTGGCTTGCTTCAGAGGTTAGAGATCCCAGAGTAGAAGTGGGAGCGGATCACCATGGACTTCGTAGTTGGGCTCCTACGGACTTCGAGGAAGTTCGATGCTATTTGGGTGGTTGTGGATCGGCTGACCAAGTCCGCTCACTTCATTCCAGTTGGTACTACTTACACTTCAGAGCGGTTGGCTGAGATTTATATCCGAGAGGTTGTTCGCCTGCATGGTGTTCTAGTTTCCATCATTTCAAATAGAGGTACCCAGTTTACATCGCAGTTTTGGAGGGCCGTATAGCGAGAGTTGGGTACTCAGGTTGAGTTGAGCATAACTTTTCACCCTCAGATGGATGGGTAGTCCGAGCGCACTATTCAGATATTGGAGGACATGTTGCGCGCTTGTGTCATTGACTTTGGGGGTTCATGGGACCTGTTCTTTCCGCTCGCACAGTTTGCATATAACAACAGTATTAATCGAGTATTCAGATGGCCCTATACGAGGCTTTATATGGGAGGAGGTGTAGATCTTCGGTAGGATAGTTTAAGCCGGGTGGGGCTAGGCTCTTGGGTACAGACTTGGTCCAGGATGCATTAGATAAGGTGAAATTGATTCAGGAGCGGCTTCGCACGACGCAGTCTAGGTAGAAGAGCTACGCGGACAGAAAGGCCCGTGATGTATCTTTATGGTTGGGGAGAAGGTTTTGCTGAAGGTATCACCCATGAAGGGTGTTATGAGGTTTGGAAAGAGGGGAAAGTTGAGCCCTCAGTTCATTGGACCTTTTGAGGTGCTTCAGAGGATAGGAGATGTGGCTTATAAGCTTGCCTTGCCACCCATCTTCTTGAGTGAGCATCCAGTGTTTCATGTTTCCATGATCTGGAATTATGTTAGCGATCCGTCCCATGTTTTAGACTTCAGCACGGTTCAGTTGGGGGGTGATATGACTTATGATGTGGAGCCGGTGGCCATTTTGGATCGGCAGGTGCGGAAGTTGAGGTCAAAGGACATAGCTTCGGTGAAGGTGCAATGGAGAGGTCAGCCTGTAGAGGAGGCCACCTGGGAGATCAATCGGGAGATGTGGAGCATATATCCATGCTTATTCGAGACTCCAGGTATGTTTCTAGACCGTTCGAGGACGAACGGTTATTTAAGAGGGGGAGGATGTAACGACCCGACCGGTCGTTTCGAGAGTTATAGCCCCGTTTCTCCCATTTCTGCTTCCTTTTATGCTTATCAACTATATTATGATATATCGGGTTAGTTGGTTCGGGTTCGGAGTGGTTTCAGAGTGAATTGAGACACTTAGTCTCTAAAGTAGAAGCTTAAGTTAAAAAAGTCAACCGGATGTTGTCTTATGTGTAAATGATCTAGGATTTGAATTCTGATAGTTCCATTAGCTTCGTTAGGTGATTTTGGACTTAGGAGCACGTCCGGAATGTGATTTGGAGGTCCCTAGTGGAATTAGGCTTGAATTGGCGAAAGTTAGAAATTTGGCAATTTTGGTCGGTAGTGGAAAATTTGATATCGTGGTCGGAATGGATTTTCGGAAGTTGGAGTAGGTTCGTGGTGTCATTTTTGACGTGTGTGTAAAAGTTGAGGTCATACGAACGTGGTTTGGTTGGTTTTGGCATCAGTTGTCGAATGTGATAGTTTAGAAGTTCTTAGGCTTGAATCCGAGGGTAATTTGGTGTTTTGATGTTGTTTTGGGTGTTGCGAAGGTTCGACTAAGTTCGTATGTTGATATACGACTTATTGGTATATTTGGTTGAGGTCCCGAGGGGCTCGGGGGTGATTCCGAGTGATTAACGGATTGTTTGAAGTTGGAAAATGCAGCTGAAGCTGCTGCTAGTGGTATTTCTTCACATGCGGAGGGGGAGCCGTAGGTGCGAGGTCGTTGGTGCGCGTGGGAGTCCGCAGGTGCGGACAATGTTGAGGTAGGCTGGGTCTGTAGGTGCATAGGTGAGGTCGCATCTGCGGACTAGATGCCCGCAGAAGCGGAAGTGATGAGGTCAGGCAGTGGCCGTAGGTGCGAGGTCTTTTCCGCACCTGCGTGGTCGCAAATGAAGATATGGATCGCAAGTTCGAAGTGTTGGGCTTTAATGATTTTTCCGTAGGTGCGGGGGTTTTTGCGCAGATGCGGCACCGCAAGTGCGCATATTTGGTCGCTGGTGCGAAGGACCTGGGCAGAATCTATTAATTGAACACTTCGCGAAGTTTGGTTCATTTCCACCATTTTCAAGTCGATATTTGGAGCTTTTGGAGTGATGTTTGAAGGGGGTTCAAGGGTATTCACTGAGGTAGGTTTCTTGAGCTCTATTATCATTAGCTATGGTGTTTTTCCGTTAATTTCTCACCTAATTAGTAGGATTTCTGGAGTGAAATAAGGGGTTAGGACTTGGGATTTTGGAGAGAGTAATTTGGGGATTGGAGGGACCAAATGAGGTCAGATTTTGATGAATTTAGTATGGGTTGACTCGGGAGTGAATGGGCTTTCAAGTTTTGTAACTTTTGTCGGATTTCGAGACGTGGACCTGGGGGCCAGTTTGAGCCAATTTCGGGTTTTTGGTCTAAATTGGTAGTTTTTCTTGTGGAATTCATTCTTTTAGCATAAACTGATGGTATTGTACTGATTGTGTATAGATTCGGAGCATTGGGAGACCGAATCGAGGGGTAAGAGCATCGCGGAGTAGGGATTTGATCGGTTTTAGGTAAGTATCTATTGAGAGTGTGTATTGAGGGCTGAGAGCCGAGAGTGTGAGCTGTTGAGATGGGTTGAGTGACTGCTGCCTTGAGAGACTATACTTGCTTTTATTTATTGTTGCACTTAGTTGTTATCTTTTATTGTTGTGAAATTTCTGGATGATTCATATCTGTTTTACATGAGCGAGAACTGATTTGACTTATACCACAGGATTTGAAAGCATGTTCACTCTTTACTGAAAACTTTTAAAATGAACTGTACTGTATAGCTCGTCACTGCTTCTCAGTTCCTTATTTATTTCTGTTACTTGCTGAGTTGGTTGTACTCATGCTACACCATGCACTTCATGTGCAGATCCAGGTGTGTTTGACCACGGAGATCGTTGAGTTCGAGCGCGATCGAGTACCTGAGACTACGAGGTTGGTGCCGGCGTCCGCAGGACCTTGTCTCTCCTTCTATATTTCTTTTTGTCTTGTATTGATACTTAGACACTGGTTGTATTAGTTTGGTTATCTAGATGCTCATGACTTAATGACACCCCGATGTCGGGCTATTGTTTTTTTCGCACTTATGTTTTTATTTGGGTTTTACCCCGTATTTATAAGAAAAACTTCGGATATTTTAAATGTCTTAATTCAGTACTGTTAAATTTTGAAAGAGTTTTGGAAAGGTCGGCTTACCTAGTACTACAATAGGCGCTATCACGACAACTTAGGTTTTGGATCGTGACAATAACTCACTTTTTAATCCATCTAATCCATTTTTCGACTCATTACGTTTTGGTCACTCATCCAAAATGTTGAATCTTGGACAATCTAAACATATAACAAGAGCATGAGCTAGAATTGCTACCTATAAATTATTAAACCTAATCTTACTTATCAAGGAAGTTAATAATGTGAAGTAACACTTCCTTACTTCTTGTTATTGAGATCCTTTCCTTTTTCTTATCCTTCTTTTCGCTCGTTAAGTCATAGTTGTTATGAATAGAATTGTACTTAGAGTGAATGTCTATGTTTTAGAGAGTTTGTTACTTTATACCTAAGTCATTTCCCCCTATAAATAGAGGGGCTTTACCCCATTGTAAATCATTTGAAATTCAATAAGAATTACCTCTCTCTTTTCCTTGCAATATTATTCTTATCCTTATTGTTTTATTTCACGTTATCAGCACGGGACTCTACCATCTCAAAAAGCTCTTTGAGAAGACTAAGGTAAATTTTTCTCCTCTTTTAATTATGACTGATATTATGAAAAGAAAGTTTGTTTCCCTTGAAATTTTGGGCAAGAACTATATGACATGTATGTTGGATGCTGAAATCCATTTAGATGCAATGGGTCTTGGAGACGCCATTAAAGATAAAAAATAAAGCATCTACCCAAGACTGTGCTAAGACCTTGATTTTCTTGCTCCATCACCTGATGAAGGGTTGAAAATAGAATATCTCACAGTCAAAGATCCACTTATTTTGTAAAATGGCTTAAAGGAAAGATATGACAACTTAGAATTGGTCACTCTTCCACACACGATATGATTGGGCTCATCTGAGGTCCAAGACATTAAGTCTGTTTCTGAATACAATTATGCAATGTTCAGAATTACTTCTAAATTGAAACTCTGTGGAGATAGTATCACTGGCTATGATATGCTTGAAAAAATGTTCACAACGTTTCATGCCTCCAATATGGTCCTGCAATAGCAGTACAAAGAGAAAGGTTTCAAGAAGTACTCTGAGTTGATTTCTCTTCTCTTTGTGGTTGAATGAAACAACGACTTGCTCATGAGAAATCACGAAAATTAACCCACTGGGTCTACACCATTTCCTGAAGTGGATGAGGTGTCCCATTATGCTAAGCGTGGAAAAGGCCGTGGCCCTATTCGTGGTCATGGCAGTGGCCATGGACAAGGAAGAAATTTTTCTGGTGTTAATCATCCCCCAAAGAAAAATAACTGCCAAAAGTGGAAAGGGAAAGATGAGAAGCCACAGGCAAATGGTTCAGAAACTGAATGCTATCGTTGTAGTGGAAAAGGGCATTGGGCAAATATTTGTCGTACACCAAGATATTTGGTTGAGCTTTATCAAGCATCTCTAAAGAATAAAGGCCCTGAAGCTAATTTTGTCTATGACAATGAATTTGACATCACCCACTTCGATGTGACAGACTTCTTTGAGCACCCTGATGGAAAAATAGACCACTTGATCGGTGATTGATCTGTGGTTAAAGATGATTGAGTAGTTTGGTTTTTGTTTTTGCCTATTCGTAGTATCTAGTGAATAAATATCATGTAATCATAGTTCTTTACATGAGAAGTAGTGTCACGCCCCGGCCTCTGGGGGGCGCGACCGACGCTCAACCAAGATACCCAGATTAAGCAAGCCTGCTAGATGCCTTCTACCCAACCTTGCCCATTTACAACATAAGAATTAGTACAAGTGATAGACATGAGAAGAGTGTCCCACATTCTTTTTCCATTACTAAAGGATATTCATTTATGATTTTAAACATATTACAAGTTTATAGATATGATGAAAAATATGTTTCCCCAAATACCAACACTTACTAGTTTAATTCCCAACATCAAACACCACCCACAACTTGTCTACGGAGCCTCTAAGTACAACAGAAGAGTAGTATGGAAGTGACGACGACAATGCCCCGGCTATACCTCAAAACGTAAAGTACAATGTCAAATGACATGAAGCCCGGAATATAGTTGGGCTCACCAAAATCTGTTGAACAGAGAGTAACTGCTAACGAGGATCAAAACCGCCCGCTAACGAACCACCTGCATCCATTGAAGATGCAACGCCCCCGGCAAAAAAGGGCGTTAGTACATATGGAATAGTACTATCATGTAAAGCTAAATATCCTCTTCCAGAATAGAATGCCAATATAACAAAGGGGAAAATCATGGAAGCAGCAACAATAGCCAATAATATTCAAAGGCCAAGTTAAAACATAATAGTTTTCAAAACACGATAGTAACATGATTTTTGGTTGAGAGATCCCTTGTAATAACCTCTACACAAAGTGGCCCTGTCGCCTTACCCCAATGTGTGCGGGTGGAGGTATAATTTCAATACCACATTCTCTAAACAAACTGGCTCTGCCGCCTCACCCTAATGTGTGCGGGTGAAGGTGTAATTTCAATACCACATTCTCTACACAAAGTAGCCTTGCCGCCTCACCCCAATATGTGCAGGTGGAGGTGTATTCACAATCACAATCCCTACACAAAGCAGCCCTGCCACCTCACCCCAATGTATGCGGGTAGAGGTGTATTCACACTCACAAACCCTACAAAAAGCGGCCCTACCACCTCACTCCAATGTATGCGGGTGGAGGTGTATTTACAATCACAATCTCTACACAAAGCGGCCCTGCAGCCTCACCCCAATGTATGTAGATGGAGGTGTATTCCAGGGTTAGGTTATGTCAACCTATCCGTCCTCGGTGACTAACGATACTCCCGAAAAAAAAAACATTTTTGATTTTCATACAAGGGAAACAGAAATACAATTGCATTTACCTCATAACCTTTCGCACCATTTATAGCCTCATTGGCACTTTCAACCACTTACAACATCATTATTTCATTGGCTCTCTTGGCCATACATATGATTCTTCATTCATGGCACAATGGTCGTATTTCATATTCCACACTTTAATTTCTTTCCTTTCATGGATCATAAGCATAAATATGAACAAATAAAATATTCCGGAAATTACTACTTTAGGTTCATTAGTAATGAAGATCTTAAACACAATGGATTTCCTTCCAAGAAATGGAGTAAAATGATTGGCAATCGAAGCACAAGTTAAAATCATAAACGGGTAACACATCATTTATTCTTGAAATACTTTTCCCCAAAAGGGCAATACACAATTTCAACTCATGAATATATAAGAGCTCAAAACACGTTGGAAATACTTATAAAGCATAGCATTAGTTGAAACAACCACATTTGGGCACGACTTGAGTACATAAGCTTTTAGGGCAAATCTATTTTTGAAGTCAATTTGGAACAATTGAATCAAGGCTATTTCTTAATCTTTCTCGCATCATTTCATTTCCTTGACACTGATAAGTGGGGATCTTGACTACTTATTAGCACCTTTTTGCTTTTGTTTTAGTCCAAAAGCATTTAATTGTGTTCTCAAAAACTGATGAAATATGCTTAATTGCAGGAATAGTGGAAAATGAGCCCCCAAGATGAAATCCAACTCAAGAAGGAGTGTTCTGAACTCAAGGACACAAACATGCACAGAAGCTCAAAAGTGCGGACCGCAGATTTTCATCTGCGGCCGTAGATTGTGAAGAAACTCCTATCAGAGACAAGTGCAAAGTGCGGTCCGCACATGACATGTGCGGCCGCAGAACCTGGGCAAGAGCAAAAGTTCAAAAAACTTGCATCTCAAATTCAACAGAAGTACGGATCTCACAATTATTGTGCAGCGGCAGAAGAACAGCTACGCGGCCGCAGTCACATTTGCGCGGACCGCAGAAAGAGAGAAGTGCGACTCTAGTTCAGAATTATTAGGCCGCAGGTTTCCATTCCTGTCAGGCTGAAGCAAAGTGCGGACCGCACATGGAATTGTGCGGCCGTAGAACCTCCGAAAGGGCATTTTTATACTAAAATTCTAGCACTGTATAAATAGAAGAGTTTCACTTCTTTAGGTCAACTTTTGACATCCGAAGCTACAGTAGACGTTTTCTTTTACTTTTTTTAGTAGGTTTTGCTATTTTGAGCTTTTTGAATATTGATTTTATCATTTTAATTATCAATATGGGTTTAATTATCACTTCTTCTTTTTCTTCCAATCTATGCATGAGTAGCTAGATTTTCACTAGAGTTATGACCCAACCCTAGTGTGTAAACTTAATGGGTGGTGTTGATTATCTAGCCTAGTGCTTTCTTTTATGTGAAGAATTAATGGTTACAAATATTATTTCATGCCTATTTGACTTGGTCTCTACTTGAGAAAGAGAGACTTAGTCTAAGAAAACTTGGCTAGCAAGAAATTGGGTCAATCGAGAATTAAAGGGTTGAACTGTTTTGTTCAATACCATTTGGACTTGAGAAAGCCAAATTGGGCAGAATCATTTTCTGACCGAGAGCTATTGAGTGGGTACTTGGGTATTGATAGCTATAATACACCCCGACCAATAAAACAAACTTTAAAGTTTACGACCCATTAGGCGAACACCTAGGTGAAGGTTGTCACACCCCTTTTCTACTTTGAGATTATTGCAAGGCTATTGAAGTGTGGATATAACACTGTGAAAAGATATGTAGAGTTTCACTAATACTTGACCCACTTAGTAGCTGAGGACATCTTATGTATTTGGACAAGCCGGTTTATGAAATTGGCCCAGCATGATTCAACATTATTTGAGCCCATTATTTCTTAGAGTATTAAACCAACAGATGGTCCATCAATTACCTTCAGATACTAAATCTCATAGGCAAAGATGGATTTTCTTTCTTTATTTTTAGAAGGAAATCAAAATCTAGCACATCCTTATTTTGTACTAAGCTGAACAATGCTAAACTCTAGTAAAAATGAAATTGAAATAACCCTCAAGCACACCCTCCTCTTTCTTTTCTAAAGAATCAAATAAAGGAAACTAACGGGGAAACCTTCAACATGACCAATGTTCATCTAATTAAAATGATTATTCAAATAGCGAGTAAAGCAAACAAATCAAAACAAAGAAAACATTCACGAAGAACTAACCACAGGAAACAACAAAGAATCTAAAGGAACATATTAAGAATTCGTAATAAGAAGCTAGCTCAAACCTCCGAATAAAGCAAGCTACAAACTTTAGGAAATAGACCAACAAAACGCCGACTTTTAAATTTTATTAGATGAATGTTCATGCCAATGTACAGAGAGTTCTTTTTTGAATAAGCCAAGACTGGAACCCACACCGTCGACCTCAAACTAAGATCTAGACAAAAATTATACTAACTCGATTAGATTTGGACAACTATTTCAAGTGTAAAAGGGGGTCGTTTCGAGGGATGTTTGTGGTTGGTTTTGGACGATGTTTCGTCTGATTTTTGGTGCTGATTTTGGGACAGCTTTTCTGGGATTTTTGGACTGGTGTTTCAGCAATTTCGCAGCTGGTTTGGCTGCTCTTTGGAGCTATTTTGCGGACAGTTTTTGGGGCTAGTTTGGGTGACGTTTTGGGTTGAGTTTGAGGACTGTTTTGAGGAGGTTTGAGAAGGCTTTAGAGCTGTAGTTTTTGGGACGTTTATGGGGTTGTTCGCAGCTGTTCTTGATTCTGTGTTTAGGGTGTTCTTGGTGAAGAAATCAGTCGATTTTTGGAGGTTTTGCGGTGCTTTAATGGCTAAAAGAAGTGGCTAGTTCCTTGGTGTTTGTAAGTGGTCACGTAGCTATTGAGGGGTGGTTTTTGGAGCTGCTACATGGCTGTGAAGATGGGGTATTCGAGCGGC
>AWOL01S0051755.1:2253-15367 GCA_000715115.1 Nicotiana otophora | reverse complement strand
AAACCGACCAACTTTGTGTTGACATACACGGATATACACAGGCCCACAGATGTACACAGACCCAGCCCAATGGCTTATATTTCTATTTGGTCTTAGCAGTATAGCCTGTTTTACATTTTTAATAGATAGCCATTTTATGTAACAATATAAAGTGAGAAGACTATTATAGCAAAGAACGATTTTTGATTCATTTGTAAAAAGAAGAGATCAGATATTTTTTATCTCACTCTCTTTCTCTGAAGATTAGGGTATTTTTACCATGGAAATTCTCTCTTAGCTTCCGCAAATCCAACCTTTAACACGGTATCAGAGCGGGATACGAGTTCTTATCCTTGCTCACCTTCATCCGATCGTATCCGTAAAGCTCGTAGATTATAGTTTTAGGTTTTATCTAAACCCTAATTTCGATTTGGGGGTTGTTCTTCGACTGGACAAAATTCAACCTCAGCTATTGCTTTCGATGGTCTCTTGATAGTTTGCTAGTGGTGTTTTTCTCATTTCAACCGGTATTCGTCCCTTTCCTCCAGAATTTAATTTGCGTTGAAAGCCTTGTCTTTTTCGGGTAGCAAAAAAGGACGGTACTCTCTTCTCTAATCCCTAATTACATGCTTCAATTGTGGTAATTTATTTTACTGAGATTGAGAATTTTTTGGATGCATAATGGGTGGCGAACATCTGAACCCCTCTAATCAGTCCGATGGTTTCACTATAGATCCCTCACATCCCCTTTACGTTCATCCCTCAGACAGCCCTGGCACTCACCTTGTATCTCCTCCTTTCGATGGTACTGGATTTGTTGCCTGGCATAAAAGTATGCTAGTTTCTCTTTCTGCCAAAAATAAACTAGCACTAACTGATGGTCGCCAGTCTAAACCTTCCAATAGTTTACCATATTATCCCTACTGGGAAAGGTGTAATGATATGGTGGTCGCTTGGATCACTAATTCCCTATCTAGAGACATTGCCACTAGTGTTCTAGGTTATGACACTGCAAAAGAGATTTGGTTGGACATAAATTAGAGATTTGGTCAGTCTAATGGTTCTACACTTATTCAGATACAAAGGGAAATTGGGACTATTTCCCAGGGTACTCTAGACATAGCCTCTTATTTTACCAAATTCTGTATCCTTTGGGATGAGCTTCAGACTGCTTATGTAGGTCCTACATGTTCATGTGGTGCTCTACAAAAATTCCTTGATGAAATGAAACTATTTTGGTTCTTGGCTGGACTGAATGAGTCATATAATACTGTCAAGAGCAACATTCTTATGGTTTCATCACTTCCATCAGTTAGTAAAGCCCATTCCATGCTGCAACATGATGAGAGACAAAGGGAAACCTCCCCAGCTCCAAGTTTTTCCAATGATTCTGTTTCCTTCTCTGCCTCCCCTACTCCCTCAGCCTATCCACCAACTTCTAGTGGACAGAGATCATTCAATCAGAAGATACAATTTGAATTAAAAAAACCTGGACAATCTATGTGGTGCAGACACTGTAAAAAACCAGGTCACACTATTGAAAAATGCTATAAACTACATGGCTTTCCTACTGACTTCAAGTTCACCAAGAACAAGAGATCAGCCTCATGTGTTCAAGCTGAGGTTCCTACTTCTGCCTCATTAACTTCAGCTATGGAACAGTCTCTACATGTTAATCATGGATTCACTACAGAATAATATCAACACCTACTTACCCTCTTGAAGCAGTCACATATCTCTTCTGGATTCTTAAGTGATTCTCATCCTGGGGGCAATCATGCTTATGCCCATTTTGCAGGTTTGTATTGCAGTTCTGTAGTTAAGTCTGTGGATTTTCATGCTTGTGCATCCTCACAATTAAAATGTTGACACTTGGATTCTAGATTCAGGGGATACTAACCATATGACACCTCACAAATATCTTCTCCACGATCTTCAACCACTAACTAGACCTTACTTAATTACATTACCAAATGGCTATAAAGTAAAAGTTGTATCTACTAGTTCTTTACAACTTAGGTATGATATTATGTTACACAATGTTCTTCTTGTTCCATCTTTTCAGTTCAATTTAATCTCAATTTATCAACTTCTTTTACAACTTCATTGTATTGCAGTTCTCACTGCTTCCCATTGCTTCTTACAGGGCCCTTCTCTGAAGAGGCCACTGAAAATTGGTAAGGCTGACAATGGATTGTACTTTCTTCATCTTGATGATAGTCCTTTAGTTTCTCCTCTTCTATTTAATGTTTCATGTAATGTTTCAACTTCTGTTCCTACTAGTTCTCCTGTTTTAATTCTGCCAATTCCCTTCCCATTAGTCCCTCATGTAATCCATCTCTTGATATTAATAAGACAGATTTGTTTTGGCATCAAATAATGGGTCACATGCCTTTTAATAGAATAAAATCTATTCCTCTTATTTCCTCACAAGTTTCTCCTAAACAATCTTTTTTATGTCCTATCTGCTCTGTGGCTAGATAACAATGGCTAACATTTTCTGGTAGTACTACCCAATCTGCTGCTCCCTTTCAGTTGGTCCATATTGATATCTGAGGACCTTATAACACTACCACTTATAATGGTTTTAGATACTTCCTCACTTTAGTGGATGACTATACTAGGGTAACCTGGACTCATCTACTTTCTAGCAAAAGCAATGCCTTGTCTGTTATTAAGTCTTTCACTTCTATGGTATAGACTCACTTCCACACTTCAGTTCAGACCTTCGGGTTTGATAATGCTTTTGAACTAGGATCCAGTCTAGAATCCAAGTCCTTCTTTACTTCCCAAGGGATTCTACACCAGACAACCATTCCTCACACACCACAACAGAATGGTGTTATGGAAAGGAAACACAAACATCTCTTAGAAATATCCAGAGCTTTATTATTTCAATCCAACTTACCTACTAAATTTTGGGGTGATTGTATCCTCACAGCCAATTACCTCATCAATAGGTTTTCCTCTACTGCTCTTAACAACATATCCCCCTATGAGAAGTTACATGGTCATTCACCTACCTATGATCATCTTAGATCTTTTGGATGCCTTTGTTTTGCTACCTCTCCTAAACATAGTAGAGACAAATTTTAGTCTAGAGCAATTTCTTCTATTTTTCTTGGCTACCCTTGTGGAAAGAAAGGGTACAAACTGCTCAATCTGTCCTCTCAATCTATCTTCTACTCTAGAGATGTTGTTTTTCATGAGCATATCTTTCCCTACTCCACTAATTCTTCCAATCCTTCCTTCTCTTCTCCTTCTATATTTGTTGATGTTTCTACATCTAGTCCACCACCTGTTGTTTCTCCTTATCCTATATCTCCTATTTTCTCCCCTCTTGTTGTTCCATCTCCCATTTCTTCTTCTCCTTTATCTCATAGTATTGTTCCATCTACCTCACCATCACCTTCTGCCCCATATACTTTTTCTTAATTTCCATTTATTCCTCCTCTTAGAAAGTCTCTTAGAGTGCCCCACCCACCTCCTCACTTGGCAGTATGTTCTACTCCTATTTCTATTGCTTCTAAAATAACCATCACAGATTTGCACTATTACACCCTGTGCGTTTCAAGGCGACGTCTAATGAATATGAGACTTATTAATCATGATTTAAATAAGTTTAAAGTCATAATATGACTATATATGATATTTGGATAAAACACATAAAGTTTGAAGAAAATCGAATTAAAGTTGCGAAAAAACCAACTAAGAATTTGCCCTATAACAGAGCCTTTTGAGAAATACATTTTGTGTGATATGAGGTTTTTTTGGGACATATTATATACCAAATTGAAGGTCTTGGAATTTAGTTTCCAACGCTATTTACCGTTAGTTCATACGATATCCGGATAAAAAGATATAAGCGTCGAAGGATGGGCAAATCAGAGGGTGCCAAGCTAGCACCTTTTGACTTTTCAAAAGTTGATATATTTTTTTTAACTCGTCTCTCTCTCTCTCTTTATCTTTACATAGCATCTAACCAGAGGACACCATAAACTGTCCTTGATCTCTCTAATATTTCTTCAAACAAGACTATCATCTCGGACATGAAATCAAGAAGCGATAACATTAAAACGATCCCTACGACGTAAGTATCGCTATATCGCCTCTTTTTATTTTTTTGTAGTTTGAGTTTTGGAAGGTATTTAATAGTTAATAAAAATTCCTAATTTCTGTATTTAAGCTTTAAAATATCAAGAAAAGTTGATAAATTCGTTTCCTAATAGTTAGACCTCACGGGACGGTGATCGGAAGCCGTGAGTTCGAGTTATTGGACTTATAGTGGACTGTTTTGTGGGCTGTTTCGTGTTGCTTTTGGGTTGTCTATTGTTCTGCTGATTTATGGAGTTTGGAAGGATAAAAAAGGCATGGAAAAACACCACATATGGTAGGGTAGTAGGTTGGTCGCTCGTCGTTGTAGTTACAGGCTAATTGATAACTTGTTGATTGGGTGTATTATGGTATATTTAGGGGTTTTGTTGTATTGAAGGTCCCAGATCGTAATTAGGTTGGTTTTGAGTTGCTGATTGTATTATGTATGTATCTCGCCTATGGTAGGCTTGAGGGAGCAGTAAAATCAGGGGAAATGTTGTCCGTTTTATTTTAGAATCGAGTTATCGTTTGAGATACGTAATATACTACCACCATCTAAATTGTACACATATTTATTTGCTATAGGATTGATGCGCTAGTTGTCATAAACTTGTTGTTGAGTTGCATTGACGGCTTGAGGTATGTTAAGGCTATCCTTTTTTTCTTTTTGGCATGATCCAAATGATACAAACGACACGAGCAAAATACGCAACTTTCATAAATGACTCTATTCATAGAAATACTAGGGGTGTCTATATTCTTAATTCTCTATGTGAATTATTATTATATCCTCTGTTCATGGGTCCCAGAAAAATACGTATTTGATAAAGTTTGTCCGAAAGGAATATTAATTTTATGATATTCGAGAAATTTTATTAACGTATTTCTTATGCATTTCATGCATTTATACATGTACATTGACCCATGACCAGAAGGAGTTATATACGCGTATATTATATGTATATGGGATATGGAAAAAGGTTAAGGCATTATATACGCATCACCACCTAATCAGCTGGTATACGTTGATGATTTGCCCACAGTGGCCGAGATGATATGATGCGATGCCCTCAGAGGCTTGATGATGTTATGTACACCTATACCTATGCATGATACGACATTTATACGCTGCATGATATTATAAATATTTCAGGATTCACAAAGTTATTTAGACTCACTGGTGGAATTCTTTACCCCATGTTTCATCTATGTCTTTATGTACTGATTTTTATGCTTTACATACTCAGTACATTATTCGTACTGACGTCCCTCTTTACCTGGGGATGCTGCGTTTCATGCCCGCAGGTGCAGGTAGACAGGCTGACGGTCCCCCTTCTTAGGATCCTTGATCAGCGAGAGTTGGTGTGCTCCATTTGATCCGGAGCTGCTTTGAGTTTTGTACGATGTGTTTGCATACATATATGGGTACGGCGGGGCCCAGTCCCGTCCTTTATACAATTGTACACTCTAATAGAAGTCTGTAGACAGTATGTATAGTTAGATAGTATGTGACCTTGTCGGCTAGCCCTACCGTATTCCATATATATCTGTATATATGTCTTTTAGGCATGTTTTCTCACGTAGGTTGTTCAATGAATTAGTAGTTTATTTTCAGACTTTATGCATGACCTACACTTATTTCATGTTTATATCTTAGACGAATGTTTAGGGGTGTTCGATAGGTAGAACTCGGGCACTCGTCACAGCCCATCGGTTTGGGTCGTGACAAAAGTGGTATCAGAGCAGTTTTGTCCTAAGGTTGTCTACAGACCGTGTCTAGTAGAGTCTTGTTTATGTGTGTGTTATGCACCACACTTATTGACATGAGGCTACAAGATATTTAGGATGGTTACTTTTCTTTCTTATCTTAGATCGTGCGATATAAGAATTCATTTTTCTGACGATATGTTATGTTTTCAGCGATGCCCAAGAAGGCTACAGCCGCCCAGAAGGGCAAGTCCGTGGATGATGAGACTACAAGTAGAGCGCCACGAGTTACCAGGTCTCGGGGAGAGTCACATAGTGAGACTCCATCTCAGACTTCACATACCCTGCCCTCTCCAGAGGAGATCCGAGGGGCACCAGCTCCAGCACCCGCTCCAGTACCCCCAGCTCCTCATCCAGATGCACCGGGTCAGGAGATAAGAGATGCTATTTAGTTATTGACTCGATTAGTGGACGCACAAGCTCGACATCAGGAGGTTGGTATTGGTCATGCAGATAGGGCTATTAGTATGAGGGTTCGTGATTTCATTAATTTGGACCCTCCGATATTCACTGGAGCAGATCCAAATAAGGACCCTCAGGTATTTATCGATAGGGTGCAAAGAACTTTGAGGCTAATGAAGGCCACTGCGACCAAGTCAGTTGATCTAGCTTCCTATAGACTTCGGGATGTTGTAATTAATTGGTACGAGTCTTAGGAGTTATCCAGAGGTGAGGATGCCCTTTCAGCAGTATGGCCGGATTTTACAGAGGCTTTTCTTCATCATTATTTTGCCACCAGAGCTTAGATGCGCCAGAGTTGATAGGTTCTTGACCCTTCGACAGGGTAATATGAGTGTTCGGGAGTACAACATTCAGTTTGATTCTTTGGCTAGGTATGCTTCCACTATTGTAGCTAAGATGGAGGATCGGGTTCACCGGTTCATAATGGGGTTGGAGACTCACCTTCTCAATGATTGTATGTCGGTCTCACTTCATCCAGGCATTGATATTTCTCGTATTCAGACATACGCTCAGGGTGTAGAGGAGCGTAAGCAGAAGCAGAGGGCCGATCGTGAGCATTATAGGGGCCAGAGTAAGAGAGCGAGATCTTCAGGTCCTTCTGGTGAGTTTCAAGGTGGTCAGAGATAACAGTACCCGAGGTATCCAGCTCAGTCATCAGTTAGTGCACCCCTCAGTTTTTCGGTAGGAGATTTGATCGTTCCACATATTCAGGGCCCAGTTAGAGTTCCAAGGCCTCTCGTTCTCAGTATAGGGGTGAGTCAAGTCAGATGAGGCCACCCTTGCCACGATGTGCTCAGTGTGGCAAGCATCATGTCGGGTCGTGTCTCGTGGGGTTGGGTGTTTGTAATAATTGTGGTTATCTAGGCCACGTTATGAGAGATTGTCCGACGAGAGTTGGTGCAGGTATAAATCAGCCAGCGAGATCTATAGCTGGTTCATTATCATCAGTACGCCCCTCTGGGCAAGGATCACAGGCACCAGCCGGTCGTGGTAGAGGCAGAAGTGGATCATCTAGCTCGAGTGGTCCTCATAACCGCATTTATGTATTAGCGGGTCGACAGGATCAGGAGTCGTCACCTGATATTGTTACAGGTATATTATCAATCTCTTCATATGATATATATGCATTGTTTGATCCAGGTTCCACTTTATCGTATGTCACTCTGTTGGTTGCTAGCAAGTTTGGGATAGAACTTGTGTTGATTAAACTTTTTGAGGTATCTATACCTGTTGGGGATCCAGTGATAGCTAGACGGGTATATAGAGATTGTATAGTAGGAGTTCTTAGTTGTTCTACAGTAGCGGACCTGATTGAGCTAGATATGGTAGAATTTGATGTTATAATGGGTATGGATTGGTTGGCTTCTTGTTATGCTAACATTGATTGTAGATCAAAGATGGTTCGATTCTAGTTTCCAGGGGAGCCAGTTCTAGAGTGGAAAGGTAATACTGCATCGCCGAGAGGTAGGTTTATTTCCTATCTCAAGGTAAGGAAGATGATCGGAAAGGGCTATATTTATCACTTAGTTCGGGTACAGGATGTGAAAGCAGAGTCACCGACCCTTCAATCTATTCTGATGGTTAATGAGTTTCCCGATGAGCTTCCAAGCATTCCGCCAGAGTGGGAGATTGAGTTTGCTATTGACACATTACCAGATACTCAACTGATATCTATTCCTCCTTATAGAATGGCACCTGCAGAGCTGAGAGAGTTGAAAGAACAAGTGAGGGATTTGCTTGAAAAAGGCTTTATCAGACCCAATACATCACCGTGGGGAGCACCTGTATTATTTGTGAGAAAGAAAGATGGTTCCTTGCGGATGTGTATTGATTACAAACAGTTAAATAAGGCGACAATCAAGAATAAGTATCCACTCCCGAGGATTGATAATTTATTTGATCAGTTGCAGGGTGCCAGGTGTTTCTCAAAGATAGACTTGAGGTCGGGGTACCATCAGGTAAGAGATAGAGAAAAGGATATTCCGAAGACAGCATTCAGGACCAGATACGGACACTTTGAGTTTCGTGTTATGTCATTCGGTTTGACTAATGCCCCAGCGGTATTCATGAACTTAATGAACCGTGTGTTCAGATCCTTTCTAGATCTGTTCGTGATTGTATTTATAGATGATATTTTGGTTTATTCTCGTTCAGAGGCTGAGCATGCAGATCATTTGCGTACTGTGCTCAGAGATCTACAAGAAAGGAAGTTGTACGCAAAATTCTCTAAATATGAATTCTGGTTGAATTCTGTAGCCTTCCTTGGTCATATTATTTCGGGTGAGGGTATCTGGGTCGATACACAGAAGATTGAGGTAGTGAAGACTTGGCCTAGACCCACGACACCGACAAAGGTTCGTAGCTTCCTGGATTTGGCAGGTTATTACAAGATATTTGTATAGGGATTTTCTTCCCTTTCAGCACCATTAACAAATTTGACTCAAAAGGCAACCAAGTTTCAGTGGACTGATGCTTGTAAGCGGAGTTTCCAGGCATTGAAGGACAGATTGATTTCAGCACCAGTTCTGACACTTCCAGAAGGGACCGATGGTTATGCTATCTATTGTGATGCTTCGAGCGTTGGATTGGGTTGTGTATTGATGAAGCATGGTAAGGTTATCGCTTATGCTTCTAGACAACTAAGAAACCACGAGAATAATTACCCAACCCACGATTTAGAGTTAGTCGCGGTGATTCATGCACTAAAGATGTGGAGGCACTATTTGTATGACATTCATGTTGATATCTATATGGACCATAAGAGCCTTCAGTATATATTCAAGCAAAAGGAATTGAATTTACATCAGAGGCTATGGTTGGAGCTACTAAAAGACTATGATGTTGATATTTTATACCATCCAAGAAAGGCGAATGTAGTAGCCGACGCCCTCAGCCGTAGATCTATGGGTAGCTTATCATATTTACAGCCAGAGAAAAGTGAGATAACATGTGAGATTTATCATCTAGCTAATCTTGGAGTTCGAGTATTAGATTCAGGTGGTACCAGAGTTACTATTCAGGACACGGCAACATCCTCTCTACTAATTAAAGTGAAGGAACGCCAGTATGAAGATCCTGTGCTAGCCCACTACAGAGATACAACCCCTCAAAAGGATAAGACACCATTGGAGATTATAGGAGATGGAGTCCTCAAAATATTGATATCGATTATGTGTTCCTAATGTAGCAGGGTTGCGCCAGCAGGTTATGGGAGAAGCTCATTATTCTCGTTATTCCATTCATCCAGGAGCGATGAAGATGTATCATGATATCATGGGAATATACTGGTTGGATGAAATGAAGAAGGATATAGCAGAGTTTGTTGCTCAGTGCCCAAATTGTCAGCAGGTTAAGATTGAGGATCAGAAACCCGATGGATTATTGCAGGCTATAGAGATTCCGACTTGGAAATGGGAAGTGATTAACATGGATTTCATCATAGGATTACCACGTACCCAGCGTAAGTTCGATTCTATATGGGTTATTATTGATAGACTTACAAAATCAGCCCATTTTCTACCTATCAGGACTACGTATTCAGCAGAGGATTATGCAAGGATTTATATTAAGGAGATAATACGACTTCATGGTGTCCCTATATCTATTATCTCAGATAGAGATGCTCAATTTATAGTTAATTTCTGGAGGTCCTTCCAAAAAGGATTGGGGACTCAAATAAGTCTTAGTACAATATTTCATCCCCAAACAGACGGTCAGGCTAAGCGCTATTCAGACACTGGAAGATATACTACGGGCTTGTGTGATGGACTTCAAGGGTAACTGGGATGATCATCTTCTACTTATTGAGTTCTCATATAATAATAGTTATTATTCCAGCATTCAGATGGCTCCATACGAAGCTATTTACGGACAAAAGTGTAGGTCACCTATCAGATGGTTCGAGGTTGGGGAAACTAAGTTAGTAGGACCAGAGTTGGTACAACAGGCAGTTGAGAAGATTAAGCTTATACAGGAAAGGCTATTAGCAGCTCAGAATCGTCAGAAGTCATATGCAGATAATCGAAGACGAGACTTGGAGTTTCAGGTAGATGACTGGGTATTCCTAAAGGTATCACCGATGAAAGGCGTTATGAGATTCGGTAAGAAAGGAAAGCTTAGCCCTCGGTACATTGGACCTTATAAGATCATACGCAGAGTAGGCCAGGTAGCATATGAGTTCGACTTACCTTCCAACTTGGAGTCAATACATCCAGTTTTTCACGTGTCTATGCTCCGCAAGTGTATTGGTGATATTTCTAAAATCGTTCCAGTTGACGATGTTCAGGTCACAGAGCATCTATTATATGAGGAAGCTCCCATTGCTATACTAGATAGACAAGTTCGGAGATTGAGAACTAAAGACGTATCTTCAGTTAAAGTACTTTGGAGGAACAATAATGTGGAGGAGATGACTTGGAAAGCTGAAGAAGACATGAAGTCTAGGTATCCTCACTTGTTTCCGCTTCCGGAGGAGGATCGGACTGAGACATCACAGCCTTAGGTACGTATATGGTACTTGATTCTTTTGTTAGTTATTGTCATTGGTCGTGTGAGGCCATTGGTGTTATTGATGATTGTGGACCTGTGTGACTTTGTATTGTTGGGGTTTTCTGTCTGATAGGTTGGTAGTGGTACCATTACAGAGGAGACTTTGCCAAAATTTCTATAAATATCTGGGAGTTTAACATTCGAGGACGAATGTTTCTAAGGGGGAAGATTGTTACACCCTGTGCGTCCCAAGGTGACGTATAATGAATATGAGACTTATTAATCATGATTTAAATGAGTTTAAAGTTATAATATGACTATATATGATATTTGGATAAAACACATAAAGTTTGGGGAAAATCGGATTAAAGTTGCGGAAAAACCAACTAAGAATTTGCCCTATAACAGAGCTTTTTGAGAAATAAATTTTGTGTGATATATGAGGTCTTTTTGGGAAATATTATATACCAAATTGAAGGTCTTGGAATTTAGTTTCCAACGCTATTAATCGTTAGTTCATACGATATCCGGATAAAAAGATATAAGCATCGAAGGATGGGCAAATCAGAGGGTGCCAAGCTAGCACCTTTTGACTTTTCAAAAGTTGATATATTTTTTTTTAACTCGTCTCTCTCTCTTCATTTTTACATAGCATCTAACCAAAGGACACCATAAACTGTCCTTGATCTCTCTAATATTTCTTCAAACAAGACTATCATCTCGAACATGAAATCAAGAAGCGATAACATTAAAACGATCCATACGACGTAAGTATCGCTATATCGCCTCTTTTTGTTTTTTTGTAGTTTGAGTTTTGGAAGGTAATAGTTAATAAAAATTCCTAATTTTTGTATTTAAGCTTTAAAATATCAAGAAAAGTTGACAAATTCGTTTCCTAATAGTTAGACCTCACGGGACGGTGATAGGAAGCCGTGAGTTCGAGTTATTGGACTTATAGTGGACTGTTTTGTGGGCTGTTTCGTGTTGCTTTTGGGTTGCCTATCGTTCTGCTGATTTATGGAGTTTGGAAGGATAAAAAAGGCGTGGAGAAACGCCACATATGGTAGGGTAGTAGGTTGGTCGCTCGTCGTTGTAGTTACAGGCTAATTGATAACTTGTTGATTGGGTGTATTATGGTATATTTGGGGGTTTGGTTGTATTGAAGGTCCCATATCGTAATTAGGTTGGTTTTGAGTTACTAATTGTATTATGTTTGTATCTCGCCTATGGTAGGCTTGAGGGAGCAGTAAAATCAGGGGAAATGCTGCCCGTTTTATTTTAGAATCGAGTTATCGTTTGAGATACGTAATATACTACCACCATCTAAATTGTACACGTATTTATTTGCTATAGGGTTGACGCGCTAGTTGTCATAAACTTGTTGTTGAGTTGCATTGACGATTTGAGGTATGTTAAGGCTATCCCTTTTTTTCTTTTTGGCATGATCCAAATGATACAAACGACGCGAGCAAAATACGCAACTTTCATAAATGACTCTATTCATAGAAATACTAGGGGTGTCTATGTTCTTGATTCGCCATGTGAATTATTATTATATCCTCTGTTCATGGGTCCCAGAAAAATACGTATTTGATAAAGTTTGTCCGAAAGGAATATTAATTTTATGATATTCGAGAAATTTTATTAACGTATTTCTTATGCATTTCATGTATTTATACATGTACATTGACCCATGAATAAAATGCGTTATATACGCGTATATTATATGTATATGGGATATGGGAAAAGGTTAAGGCATTATATACGCACCACCACCTAATCAACTGGTATACGTTGATGATTTGCCCACAGTGGCTGAGATGATATGATGGGATGCCCTCAGAGGCTTGATGATGTTATGTACACCTATAACTATGCATGATACGACATTTACACGCACGTGCATGATATTATAAATGTTTCAGGATTCACAAAGTTATTTAGACTCACATGGGGAATTCTTTACCCCATATTTCATCTATGTCTTTATGTACTGATTTTCATGCTTTACATACTCAGTACATTATTCGTACTGACGTCCCTTTTTGTCTGGGGACGCTGCGTTTCATGCCCGTAGGTGCATGCAGACAGGCTGGCGGTCCCCCTTTTTAGGATCCTTGATCAGCGAGAGTTGGTGTGCTCCATTTGATCCGGAGCTGCTTTGAGTTTTGATACGATGTGTCTGCATACATATATGGGTACGACGGAGCCCAGTCCCATTCTTTATACAGTTGTACACTCTAATAGACGTTTGTAGACAGTAATGTATAGTTAGATAGTATGTGACCTTGTCGGCTAGCCCTACCGTATTCCATATATATAT
>AWOL01S0051749.1:0-12183 GCA_000715115.1 Nicotiana otophora | reverse complement strand
CCAACTGATGGAGAGGAACCTGGTCCCACAATCACGACAACTGAAGCTGAGAACAGAGTTGTCAATGTTGTCCAAGGCACCCCACATGCTGAGATGAGAAGCGGCCAAGAACCACAGTCAGATATACCAGGATCTTATATCAATGAGATTCAGGTACCAAATTGGAAGTATAAAAGTTCACAGCCTCTTGAAAACATAATCACCCCTCTTGGTTCAGGAATTCAAACCAGATCAAAGGCTAGAGACACACTTGCCTTCTCAGCCTTTCTTTCTCAAATAGAGCTCAAAATGATCAAAGAAGCATTAAAAGATGCAGACTGGATTACTGGCATGCAAGAAGAGTTCCATCGTACTGTTATTGGAACCAGGTGGGTATTCAGGAAAAAATTTGATGAGTTTGGAAACACCACAAGAAACAAGGCTAGGCTAGTAGTTCAAGGCTACAATCAGGAAGAAGGGATTGATTATGATGAAACTTTCTCTCCAGTCGCTCTAGTGGAGGCTATTAGAATTCTTATTGCCTTTTCATCACATATGGAATTTACATTGTTCCAAGTGGATGTCAAAAGTGCATTTCTGAATGGCTTTCTAAAAGAAGAAGTCTTCGTCAAGCAACCTCCTGGATTTGAGAATCATGAGCATCCTGAGCATCCTGAGCATCCTGAGCATGTATTTAAACTTGACAAGGCTTTATATGGATTAAAGCAGGCTCCTCGCGCTTGATATGAAAAGTTGTCAAAATTCCTTCTAGAAAATGACTTTACAAGAGGAAAAATTGACAACACCCTTTTTCTGAAGAAACGCGGGAGAAACCTGCTCATTGTGCAAGTTTATGTTGATGACATTATTTTCGGAGCAACAACCGACTTTTTGTGTGAAGAATTTGCAAAACTCATGGGAAGTGAGTTTGAAATGAGCATGATGGGGAACTGAATTTCTTCTTGGGTTTACAAGTGAAGCAATCTCAAAAGGGGACATTGATAAGTCAGCAGAAGTACATCAAAGAGCTGCTGAAGAGATTTGACATGGAAGCATAAAAAATCATTGCCACTCCCATTGCCACAACCATACGTCAAGACATGGATGTACGTGGTCCCCATGTGAATCAGACCATGTATAGAAGTATCATAGGGTCACTCCTGTATCTCACAGCAAGCAGACCAGATATTGTCTTCAGTATGGGACTTTGTGCGAGGTTTCAATCTAATCCAAAGGAATCCGATCTGAAGGCTTCCAAGAGAATCCTGAGATATCTCAAAGGAACATAGGACCTGGTTCTCTAATACCCCTCTGGAGATAACTTTGACTTAGTTGGGTATGTTGATGCTGATTATGTAGGGTATCTGGTGGACAGGAAAAGCATGTTTGGAATGGCATATTTTCTGGGTTTATGTCTAATTTCATGGGGTACAATAAAATAAAACTCAGTGGCCCTCTCCACTGCAGAAGCAGAATATGTGGCAGCTGCATCTTCTTGTGCTCAACTACTATGAATTAAGCAGCAGTTGGAAGACTTTGGAGTGTTCTCTGATTGTGTGCCCCTGCTGTGTGACAATACAGTGCACTCAACATGGGCAAGAATCCAATCCAACATAAAGAGAACAAAGCACATTGATGTACGTCACCATTTTCTCATAGACAATGTTANCCGATCTGAAGGCTTCCAAGAGAATCCTGAGATATCTCAAAGGAACATAGGACCTGGTTCTCTACTACCCCTCTGGAGATAACTTTGACTTAGTTGGGTATGTTGATGTTGATTATGTAGGGTATCTGGTGGACAGGAAAAGCATGTTTGGAATGGCATATTTTCTGGGTTTATGTCTAATTTCGTGGGGTACAATAAAATAAAACTCAGTGGCCCTCTCCACTGCAGAAGCAGAATATGTGGCAACTGCATCTTGTTGTGCTCAACTACTATGGATTAAGCAGCAGTTGGAAGACTTTGGAGTGTTCTCTGATTGTGTGCCCCTGCTGTGTGACAATACCAGTGCACTCAACATGGGCAAGAATCCAATCCAACATAAGAGAACAAAGCACATTGATGTACGTCACCATTTTCTCATAGACAATGTTAAAAAGGGCTCATATGTATGAAATTTTACAGCACAGAAGATCAAATTGCAAACATATTCACCAAAGCACTGAGCAGAGAGCACTTTGAAAAAAATCGCTTGGCACTAGGGCTGATAAAACCAAGCTGAGAACCTGGTCCCTCGATGCTTGACTATGAAAGAAATGTACAAGTAGTTTAGCTAAAAAGTATTTTCTGGCAAAGTCTAACTCATTTCTATACCGTTACAGGTAAACACGCATGGTGTTTACAGAGCAAACAAGTAGCTAATGCATTGCACGTTGGTCAAAGGATGAAGCTTACATTTGCAAAATCCGTCAGGGAACTTGGTTCCTTTGACACATGTTAGTAGTTTCTCTATACTCTCATTCACAATTTTTAAACGGTTCAAACGGTGCCACGTCGTCAAATTGTCAGTTTCTTTTCTTTCCCGATTTTTGAACTCAAGTGTCTCACCCGTTAGGAAGCAACCCGACTACCCAAACTGTCGCCTTTTCTTAACTGGTCCCTCATCCCTCTTAAATACATCCTTTCACCATCACTTCCACCACTATTCACATCAAAAATCCAAAATTTCCCTTTTTCTCTCTTTAAATCAAAACTATCACTTCTTCAACTCACTGCTTCCCACCATGTATGAACACCAGGAAACTCAATATGTTCCAAGTGTCACCCCCACTGAGCCCTCACCTGTTGAAATGCCGATCATAGAACCCACACTCTCCACACCAATCAGTCCAAACCCTAAGGCAGAATCACCACCACCCATTGCCTCCTCTCCTACCCAATCTAGTACTGGTTCTCATCGGAGTCGCAAAACTTCGACTCCTAAGAAGTTTGTGGCTACGACTTCTCCTTCTGCCTCGCCAGAAAAATTGTTTGAAGTGGATACAGTCAAAAAAGAAGAAAAACAAGAAATCTCTAGTCTACCAATGGAAGAATACACTCATAAAGACCAAGTTGTTGGTCTTGTCCACGCTGAATCAACAATGATACCCCTTAGTCTTGAGTCTACATGTAATATTCCTTCTTCTACCGGGTTTTCCATGGGGTTACAAGAAAAAGAAGCCATAGAAAATATGTTGTCGATAGCTGCTGAGGGTGTTATTATTGAGGATGGTGAGGGTGTGTCTAAGTCTCGGGAGGAAGAAAATAGGACTCTAGTGGAGAATAGGGAACTTGTGCATGTTGAACCATCGGCACCGGACAATACTACTGGGGCACCTATTGAGGGACCTGTTCCATCCATAGAGGAACCAATTCTTGGGTTCTCTCCAGAACCCCAGGTCAGTACTAATCCTGCTCCNCAGCACAGAAGATCAAATTGCAAACATATTCACCAAAGCACTGAGCAGAGAGCACTTTGAAAAAAATCGCTTGGCACTAGGGCTGATAAAACCAAGCTGAGAACCTGGTCCCTCGATGCTTGACTATGAAAGAAATGTACAAGTAGTTTAGCTAAAAAGTATTTTCTGGCAAAGTCTAACTCATTTCTATACCGTTACAGGTAAACACGCATGGTGTTTACAGAGCAAACAAGTAGCTAATGCATTGCACGTTGGTCAAAGGATGAAGCTTACATTTGCAAAATCCGTCAGGGAACTTGGTTCCTTTGACACATGTTAGTAGTTTCTCTATACTCTCATTCACAATTTTTAAACGGTTCAAACGGTGCCACGTCGTCAAATTGTCAGTTTCTTTTCTTTCCCGATTTTTGAACTCAAGTGTCTCACCCGTTAGGAAGCAACCCGACTACCCAAACTGTCGCCTTTTCTTAACTGGTCCCTCATCCCTCTTAAATACATCCTTTCACCATCACTTCTACCACTATTCACATCAAAAATCCAAAATTTCCCTTTTTCTCTCTTTAAATCAAAACTATCACTTCTTCAACTCACTGCTTCCCACCATGTCTGAACACCAGGAAACTCAATATGTTTCAAGTGTCACCCCCACTGAGCCCTCACCTGTTGAAATGCCGATCATAGAACCCACACTCTCCACACCAATCAGTCCAAACCCTAAGGCAGAATCACCACCACCCATTGCCTCCTCTCCTACCCAATCTAGTACTGGTTCTCATCGGAGTCGCAAAACTTCGACTCCTAAGAAGTTTGTGGCTACGACTTCTCCTTCTGCCTCGCCAGAAAAATTGTTTGAAGTGGATACAGTCAAAAAAGAAGAAAAACAAGAAATCTCTAGTCTACCAATGGAAGAATACACTCATAAAGACCAAGTTGTTGGTCTTGTCCACGCTGAATCAACAATGATACCCCTTAGTCTTGAGTCTACATGTAATATTCCTTCTTCTACCGGGTTTTCCATGGGGTTACAAGAAAAAGAAGCCATAGAAAATATGTTGTCGATAGCTGCTGAGGGTGTTATTATTGAGGATGGTGAGGGTGTGTCTAAGTCTCGGGAGGAAGAAAATAGGACTCTAGTGGAGAATAGGGAACTTGTGCATGTTGAACCATCGGCACCGGACAATACTACTGGGGCACCTATTGAGGGACCTGTTCCATCCATAGAGGAACCAATTCTTGGGTTCTCTCCAGAACCCCAGGTCAGTACTAATCCTGCTCCCTCTCCCCACTTCTACGCTGAGCCTTTACCTATGGTTGTTCCTGAAATGAGATCTTTATCTGAAGAGGAGAATGAGGACAGTGAAGATGATTATGATAATGTGGCTATTGCTAGTTTTATCAGGGCTAGAAGTGGATAGGCCACTACTCAAGCGCCAACTCCTAAGAGACATACCACTAGGTTACAAAAGAAGGAGGCTCTTGAGTCTGTTATTAGGAAAAGCCAAGAATACCGAAAGACGAGAAGATTGGTAAAGGATGGGAAGATTATGAATGATAAATCAGTGTCTGTTGTCAATGTTAATGATGAAGTGGATGAGGAGCCTGTTTCCTTGACTCGCTAGTTCTCACAGAAGCTTTCTATCTCCAAGTCAAAAAGGGGATCCTCTGCAAGTGCTGCGAGTCTAAAAAAGAGTGCAGGTGATAACTCTAGTGAAACGTTAGTGTTGATACCCGATTTTCCCTCATATTTTATATATATATATATATATACCTTCACAATAGTTCATATGCATCATCATTTGATTTACAAGCATATACAAGTATGTTTTCATAATTTTTAAAGACTTTAAATTAATTTATTTCTGCATGTTATTATATAAATATCCAATAATTACCCTATAAATTATTTTTATGATGATTTAATCATATAAACTTATCATTTATACCCATCTAAGGTTTTAAATATTTTTAGTTCATTTCTTATAATTACATTTGACTTTTTTCAGGGCTAAATTGCATATTTTGCAATAATAGCCCATATGTACATATAATTATATTATTTATACAAAAAATAACTTTTTATATTTGTATAATGTTAAATGTTTATGTTTAATCATTTTCATGCCAAAATTATATTTTTCTTATTTATCTGTTATTTTTATAAATTATTTATTTGTTAAAATTAGATATTTAAAATCTGGCCCTAATTTCATAACTAATTTCGGACCTAACTACCCAAACATAGCCCAATCACCCCAAGCCCAACCTCATTAGCCTNACTAATTTCGGACCTAACTACTCAAACATAGCCCAATCACCCCAAGCCCAACCTCATTAGCCCAGTACCCATACCCATTTAATTAACCCGACCCAACCCCTGCTCAAATCCCAGCCATTGATAAAAAATGATCAACGGGAACAATCTTCGCTCCAGTTTCCATTCAACGTTCATATCCTTCAATTATTTCAAACGCAACCGACCACCGCCCGTTACTTATTCTCACCTGATGCCCACTCAAATATCCATAACCATTCTCAACCTGGCATATCCAGAATATTTAGTCCGTTCTTACAATAATTCCATCGGTTTATTCCACCGCCGGATCCAAAACTACATATGGCCTGATTCCTGTATAACCATGGATATGTAGGCAGCTCAGAGACCAGGGTGCGGCCTATATTTTTTAAAATATCCCATTCGGTCAAAATTGGTCATCATTTCTTTACCCGACAACTCTTTCATCCTTCCCGGATAAAGAGGGGCAACTGTTGATACCCGATTTTTTCCTCATATTTTCCAAATATATATATATATATATATATATACCTTCAAAATAGCGCAAATGCATCATCATTTGTAAAATTTACAAGCATACACAAGTACTTTCCATAATTTTTCATAATTGTTAAAGAATTTAAATCAATTTATTTCTGTATTTTATTATATAAATATCCAATAATTACCCTATAAATTATTTTTTATGATTATTTAATCATATAAACTTATAGTTTATACCCATATAAGGTTTTAAATATTTTTAGTGCATTTCTTATAATTACATTTGCATTTATTCAGGGCTAAATTGCACATTTTGCAATAATAGACCATATGTACATATAATTACATTATTTATACAAAAAATAACTTTTTATATTTTTATAATGTTAAATATTTATTTTAAATCATTTTTATGCCCAAATGATATTTCTGTTATTTATCTATTATTTTTATAAATTATTTATTTGTTAAAATTGGGTATTTAAAATCTGGCCCTAATTTCATAACTAATTTCGGACCTAACTACCCAAACATAGCCAATTACTCCAAGCCCAAACTCATTAGCCCAGTACCCATACCCATATAATTAACCCGACCAAACCCTTGCTCAAATCCCAACCATTGATCAAAAATGATCAACGGCTCACAAATGCCTCCCCTTTTTCATTATATCACCCGTCCTCAAACCCTAACCCCATTCCTCCAAACCCGCCGCCTCTCTACTCTCTTCCCTCTGAAGGACCCTAGCCCGCCGCCTCACAAAAACTCCTTTCCTAATCTCGCTTCTAATGGGATTTTCTTCCCAGTCACTTACCATTTCAATATATTTCCATTATTGGGTGATTCTTTACGGTATTACCTAGTACTTTCCTAGACATGGCAAGTACTCTTACTTTGATTATGTCCTATTTAACTTTCGTCTCTTGAATCTGGACGATATTGAGTCCAAACATGTTATTTTGCACCGTGTGAGTCCGATTTGTTCGTATCTTGCTGATTCATACTTAACCCTAAGTTTGGGGTTTACAAATTCTCTTTGATTCGAACCGAAATTGGTTCTAGCTTTTATTTTTAAGTACTATCTCGTCTATATTCGCCTTATTATGTATGAATCTGTCTATTTCTGCCCATTATTTTTACTTGCCCTAAATTAGGGTTTCAGATCCTTTTATTTGAACCAAATCTGGTTCGATTCTGTGTTTTGTGAATAATATTCATGTCTATGTTCATTTTATACAATATGTGACTCTTTGCCTTTATTTTCTGTCGATTTTGTAGAGTTTACCTAAAAACTAGGGTTTCAAAATTTTTCTTCATTACTGATTGTTTGAATTAATTATATTTCCATATTTATGTGTTTAGTTCCTATACTATTTAAACCCCTCCCCACTCCCCTTTGGTTAAGTTCGAAAAAATCATTAAAAACTATAAAACTAAAGATGTATACTCCTTACTCTTGAATAATCTTGTTCTGTACTCTGGTTCCCTGTCGGCTGAAAGCCAAGGCCATAAATTCTGAGTTCTTCCTCTTTGGGTGATATTCACAATACTGTGGGATTCCTTTCTTTCTTGTTTCATTTTAACTGGTGAGTTACCAAGCATTTGCTGTTTCATTCTGATTTATCTGTCATTTCGTTTAATNATTTAGTTCGTTCTTACAATAATTCCATCGGTTTATTCCACCGCCGGATCCAAAACTACATATGGCCTGATTCCTGTATAACCATGGATATGTAGGCAGCTCAGAGACCAGGGTGCGGCCTATATTTTTTAAAATATCCCATTCGGTCAAAATTGGTCATCATTTCTTTACCCGACAACTCTTTCATCCTTCCCGGATAAAGAGGGGCAACTGTTGATACCCGATTTTTTCCTCATATTTTCCAAATATATATATATATATATATATACCTTCAAAATAGCGCAAATGCATCATCATTTGTAAAATTTACAAGCATACACAAGTACTTTCCATAATTTTTCATAATTGTTAAAGAATTTAAATCAATTTATTTCTGTATTTTATTATATAAATATCCAATAATTACCCTATAAATTATTTTTTATGATTATTTAATCATATAAACTTATAGTTTATACCCATATAAGGTTTTAAATATTTTTAGTGCATTTCTTATAATTACATTTGCATTTATTCAGGGCTAAATTGCACATTTTGCAATAATAGACCATATGTACATATAATTACATTATTTATACAAAAAATAACTTTTTATATTTTTATAATGTTAAATATTTATTTTAAATCATTTTTATGCCCAAATGATATTTCTGTTATTTATCTATTATTTTTATAAATTATTTATTTGTTAAAATTGGGTATTTAAAATCTGGCCCTAATTTCATAACTAATTTCGGACCTAACTACCCAAACATAGCCAATTACTCCAAGCCCAAACTCATTAGCCCAGTACCCATACCCATATAATTAACCCGACCAAACCCTTGCTCAAATCCCAACCATTGATCAAAAATGATCAACGGCTCACAAATGCCTCCCCTTTTTCATTATATCACCCGTCCTCAAACCCTAACCCCATTCCTCCAAACCCGCCGCCTCTCTACTCTCTTCCCTCTGAAGGACCCTAGCCCGCCGCCTCACAAAAACTCCTTTCCTAATCTCGCTTCTAATGGGATTTTCTTCCCAGTCACTTACCATTTCAATATATTTCCATTATTGGGTGATTCTTTACGGTATTACCTAGTACTTTCCTAGACATGGCAAGTACTCTTACTTTGATTATGTCCTATTTAACTTTCGTCTCTTGAATCTGGACGATATTGAGTCCAAACATGTTATTTTGCACCGTGTGAGTCCGATTTGTTCGTATCTTGCTGATTCATACTTAACCCTAAGTTTGGGGTTTACAAATTCTCTTTGATTCGAACCGAAATTGGTTCTAGCTTTTATTTTTAAGTACTATCTCATCTATATTCGCCTTATTATGTATGAATCTGTCTATTTCTGCCCATTATTTTTACTTGCCCTAAATTAGGGTTTCAGATCCTTTTATTTGAACCAAATCTGGTTCGATTCTGTGTTTTGTGAATAATATTCATGTCTATGTTCATTTTATACAATATGTGACTCTTTGCCTTTATTTTCTGTCGATTTTGTAGAGTTTACCTAAAAACTAGGGTTTCAAAATTTTTCTTCATTACTGATTGTTTGAATTAATTATATTTCCATATTTATGTGTTTAGTTCCTATACTATTTAAACCCCTCCCCACTCCCCTTTGGTTAAGTTCGAAAAAATCATTAAAAACTATAAAACTAAAGATGTATACTCCTTACTCTTGAATAATCTTGTTCTGTACTCTGGTTCCCTGTCGGCTGAAAGCCAAGGCCATAAATTCTGAGTTCTTCCTCTTTGGGTGATATTCACAATACTGTGGGATTCCTTTCTTTCTTGTTTCATTTTAACTGGTGAGTTACCAAGCATTTGCTGTTTCATTCTGATTTATCTGTCATTTCGTTTAATGGGTTACTTCAATTAGACTCTGCTAACCTAAATGCCATTACGTCCGTAGTTTGAGACATGTTTAGACCTACTTTGAGTTGATTAATTTGATTACGCCTAATCTATATGTCACTGATAGCCACCTCTTGAAGTTTAAGTTTGTTATTATCCTGCTCTTTGAACATGCTCTCATATCTCATTCTATGAATTAGTTAACTAGGTATGGATGTATTCATTAATTGGATAACAAGTGTGTTTCTGAATTCACTATAATGTGGCCTGTTTGATCCTGTTTTCATCATATCTTGACATCTCTAGTAATTGCCCTAATTAGTTTTTAACATGTTATGGTCTATTGCCAATTGATATGATTTCTTCTTATGATACTAGTTTCTGCACTTAGCCTAATCTGAATTCTCTTTTACCACTATAAATCTGTCTTGTAACTTGCCTTGTTAGCATGTGATTGAATTCATTTCCTAAAACTTGATTAAGTCTGCCTTAAGTTTAAGCATGTTTGTTATTTGTTTTTATATACCCAATTGATTCTGTCCTTTAGTGGAATCCCTTGACTTCATTCTATTCCTCTCCTATCTGGTCCTTCTGAATTATTATCCTTAGCCGGCCGAAAGCCAAGGCTACTTAGACTCTGTCCTTTGACCTTCCTAGTGTGAGCACTGCTCAAGGTTCATTTGAGACCCTTGTGAACTCTGACACACTAGGACCTGGTCACTAGCCTTTTCTCTGAATTATTTTTGATCAACCTCCCTAATGTGAGCACTGCCCTGGGTTTTTGAAGCCCTTGGGAACTCTAACACACTAGGGTCTTGGGTTCTGTATGATCAGCCTTGACATATGCTCACTGGGTGAATCACTCAACAATTAGCTATTTTGTATCTATGAATATGAAATTTTGGAGCTGTTGTGAATTGTGAGAATGAAGGCCTAACCTGTCCAGGTGTATTTTGGCGTGTTGTAGGCTTCCTATAGCTATATCTATTCTGTAATTTACTATATTCATTCTGGGTCTGTAATAATTATTGTAATTATATTTTGGGGTGTTAGTGAAATTGGGAAAGCGATTTTTATCTTACTTGCAACAAGTTGGGTAGAGATCATGCCTATAGGTTCGATAATGTGTTATTATATGTCGTGTGTTAGAAATCATATCTATAGGTACTTTGTTATGCTCAGTCATCATATGCTAGCAGCCCTGCCTATAGGTTCAATACTTGGTTTAATTGTGTTCTATTTCTGCTTGTTAGAGACCATGCTTATAGGAAATGGTGTGATTCAATGTATGTGCAAAAAGTTTGTTTACATGCTGCCTTATAATAGAAACCATGTCTATAGGATCAAAAATTGGACCAAATTATAGAAAGCATGCCTATAGGTTTGAATCAGTTTATTTATCATTTTGCCTGTTGGTTCAGGAGTTTTGTCAAACACTGTGCTACTATCCTCATTAGAAATCATGCTTATAGGATCAAAACAAGTGATTCTGGATATGCTTCTGTGATTGCCACTATTTATTATCGCTTAAAACATCTAGACATCATGCTAGTAGGTTTAATCTGATTATGCTAAAAATCAGTAGGAAAATTTATGGAGGTCTTGGTAATCGTATTAACAAACTAGCTTTTGCGTATAACTATCTGCTCATTCGTTCAGTATCACATAGTGTGATGACCCAAAATATCATCTTTAAATTTAATAAGTAATTCTGTATTCTAAGACCTCGAAAAGCACCATTTATCATTCCTCGACTTATGTGCATAGTCCGTAAAATTTTCCAGAAACATTTTTATGTGAAAAATGGATTAAACTGGAAGATAGAGCTTTAAAACTCAACTAAGTTGACTTTGGTCAACATTTTGATCAAACGGACCCGAATCAGTATTTTGAAAATTTTGCTAGGTCCGTATCGTGATTTAGGACTTGGGCGTATGCCCGGAATCGAATTCCGAGGTCCCTAGCCCGAGTTATGGAATTTTGATAAAAAATTAAAAGCTTGAAAGCTTAATGATTTCTAAGAAATTATTGATGTTGGATTTATTGACCTCGGGTCCATATTTGGTTCCGGAGCTCGGTATAGGTCCACTATAATATTTATGATGTGTCTACCGAATTTGGTGAGAATCGGAGTTGATTTGACGTAATTCGGACGTTCTAGGTGTTAGTTTGGCGATTCGATCGCGCGAGCAAGTTTGTATGACGTTGTAGGACTTGGGTGCATGTTTGGTTTGGAGCCCCAAGGGCTCGGTTTGTTTTCGAGTGGTTAACGGACCATTTTTGGACTTGGGAAAAACTGATAAAATCTGCTTCTCGTATCCTTCTTCGCGTTCGCGAGAGGTGGCTCGCGTTCGCGAAGAAGAAACTGGAGGCAGGTGAATTCTACTCTTTGCGTTCGCATAGAGGGGGACGGTTCACGAAGGGAAGAGGGCAGTGTTCATCGCGAACCCGTGTAAACGTTCGCGTTTGCGTAGAATTCGAGGCCTGGCCGGGCACCCAGCGTTAAAGCTTCGCGTTCGCGTAGGGTGTAT
>AWOL01S0051740.1:58826-76303 GCA_000715115.1 Nicotiana otophora | reverse complement strand
CAATGAAAAGGACTTAGTCTTCTATGGAAGCAAGTCCGATGACAGCAACTTTGTCTTGAGCAGCAGGGTCTGCGCGCGCATTGATGTGGGTGCGCGCGACACTATTTGGATCTGCCAGCGGCGGGGCGCTGGTGCTTGGCATTGGGTCTGTGTGAGGAGCACTGTCTATGCGTGCGGCGCTCTTGGCAACATGATGGTTTGTGTGCGCGGCATTATCGGTGCGCGCGGCATTGATGGCATTCGCCAGCCGCTGGGCACTGGCACTGATTATCGGTGGGGCGACATAGGCGCATGCTCGCTTGTCACTTGGTGCAGCCTAGACCACGGGGCCGACCGTGGCGCTAGGCGTTGGGAGGCTTGCCGGGATGCCACGGGGCGCGTCCAAGGGGTTATGGGTCGATGATGGAAAGCAGCCCATGACAGTATGCACGCGTTCGCATAGTGATTTGGACTGAGCTGGGCAAAGGTTATTTCTCTTCGCGTTCGCGGTCTTGTTTCAGCGATTGCGTAGTTTGTGAGCTTTATGTACCACATTCACGTGGTTTTATACGCGATCACATAGGGTATTTTCTGGGGCAATGCTTTTCCTTCTTCACGATCGCGAGGTTATTTCCGCGATCGCGATTCATTGATTTGCCCAGTGATTATAAAGTACTCTATTTCAAAACTTTCGGCTATGTTTACATATTTGGAGCTATGGAGCTTGGATTGAAGCGATTTGTGAGGAAATTTTCACCATATGGATTGGGGTAAGTGTTCTCTACTCGTTGTTTTTATTTTATTTCATGAATCTATCTTTGTTTTTGGCATTTGATTGAGGATTTCAAGAGAGAAATTGAGGGGTTTTGTCTAAAGTTTCATATAATGAATAATTGAGTTTTGAACATCGATTTTGAGCCGGATTTGAGTGAAACTAGTATGGTTATGCTCGTAATTGAATGGATTATTGGATTTTATAAGCTTTGCAGGGTTCTGAGGCGCAAGCCTGGGTTTGAATTTTTGGTTGACTTTGAGCTTTGATTAAAGATTCGACCTTTATCAATTAGAATTGTTTCCTTAGTCATTATTTGATGTATTTGAGTTGCTTTTGGCTAGTTGCGAGTTGTTCGCAGGTCAGTATGCACGGGATGGCATCTTTGGAGTATTGTTTGGCTTGTTCGAGGTAAGTAACACGTCTAAACTTGATGCTGAGGGTATGAACCCCAGAATATTGTGTTATGTGTTTGGTGTTGAAGTGACGCACATGCTAGGTGACGGGCGTGTGGGTGTATACCGTGTGAATTGTGACTCATTAATTTTGTGGTACTGTATAGTTACCTAATCTTATCTGTAACCGTGAAATATCTACGTGCTAGAGTAATTGAGATGTGACCCATGTTAGAAATTATGCTTAGGCCACATGCTGGTATTGTTGGGACCCACAAAGGTCGTGTTACATGTTAAATTAATTGCTTAATTTGAAATTTATACTCGGTCACAACTATTATTTGCAAACTATATCTCAGTCTCTGTTGTCCTATATTCATACATCATATCATCACTGTTTGGGCTGATTATCATGATTCTTGTTAGCCCGATAGACTAGAGAGATTGATAATTGAGTGATACCAAGGGTCTATTGTGAGTGATATTTATGGGATCATGCTGCACACCGCAGTAGGCTTTATTGATTGATGCCAGGATTTGGCTTATTATAGCGCTTGGGCTAGATCAGCCCCTCCGGAGTCTACACACCCAGGCACAGTTGTTATGGATTTTTAGGCTGGATTTGTCCTGGATTTATTTGCATTAGGTTAGATCTGCCTTGGATTTATTTATGTTTGGGCTAGATCTACCCTGGCTGGATCTTCCATGTACAGTACTGAGTGACTGAGTGTGCTGAGTATTGATCATGGTGAGTGAGTATACGAGGTAGTGAGATTGAGTACTCTGAGAGTGTGAGTACATGAGTTCATAACTGAGGTATGTGACATGTGTACTTGAGATACAGGCATAGAGATGCATTTCCTCATGCTACCCGATTTTGGTGGCATTCACGATTTCACTTGCATATTGACGTGCAAGTATAGAGATGTACTTTCCTCATTGTTGGCCCAAGTGAAGTTTGTTTTGATGATTGACAAAGGAACTCAAGTATGAACCAGGTCCATACACAATGTACACATACACGGGCAGATTCGAGCATAAGGGATGCACAGGAAGGAGATAAGCTCAAGTTATTATATCTGATATCTCCTGATCGAAAAGGTTGTATAAATGATAAGAAGAAGGACTCCTTACTCGAAGAGAACTTTATCCAAGATAAGGAGGAGTTAGAAGTTGAAGATAACTAGAACTCTTCCACCAAGGAAGAGTAACATTAGAACTCTAGTTATTTCTTGTTCTCCTAACTCTATAAATTGCAGGATGTTCTCATTCTACAAGTATGCACAAATACTGAAGTTAAACATGAGTTGAGAGCAAAATAGCAAGGCATTTTGCAAACAATCCTTGTGTGAGTCAAGTGTGCGAACATGAAGCTACATGAACCAAATAAAAGAACCAGTTCCAAGTGTCCGTCTTTTATTCTAATTCAATTATAGTAGGGCTTTTCAAATTATACATTTTAGCTTTATCTAGAGGCAATTGTATTAGGTACTTTAAGTATTCAAGTTAGAGTTAACTTGAAGTTGTCGCAACAGTTAGAGGCTGGTTTCCACAACGGCTTTAGAGGTAATCCTTAGGTTTACAAAGAATTTTGTAAATGTTGTTTGGGTCAGTGATTTAGTGAATTGTTGGGGAAAATCCTACTGAGTAGTAGGTCATGGTTTTTTCACCTTTTGAGCCGGGTATTTTTCGTGTAAAAATACTTGTATTCTTTACTTTCTGCATTTACTATTTCCACAACAGTAGTATAAGGAACACATAAAAGAACCAGGCCCTTCCATAATCACTACACGCGAAAATTAGACACCACACAAATTACCCCCCCCCCTGTGTGGCATTGAATTATAAAACATCAATTAGTATCAGAGCAGGTTCTCCTTGAATAGGCTTACACCTTAGGAGAAGATCAACATGAGTGCACCACCTAGAAACTGGGAAGGGCAATCCACTGCTAGGCTACCACTCTTTAACGACTAGTACTACTCTTGGTGGAAAAACAGGATGAGAGATCACTTTATAGGAGAGGACTATGAGCTATGGGACTTTGTCACCGATGGTCCACTGGCTACCTTGAGGATAAATGCTGAAGGAGTAGAGGTGCCAAAGATAAGAGCGGATTGCACTGCTGAGTATTTGATGAAATGGGAGAAGAATGCTAAAGCCAATAAATGGCTTGTTTGTGGACTAGGTCCAAATGAGTATAGCAGAATCCAAAGTTATACTACTGCTAAATAAATTTAGGACACATTGCAAGTGGCTCATGAAGGAACACCTCAGGTGAAGAGATCCAGAGGAACTCTACTGTATTCTCAATATGAGAACTTTGCTATGAAGGAAGCAGAAACCATTCAAGAGATGTACACAAGGTTCACTACACTGACAAATGAACTAAAGTCTCTTGGAAGGATTATTCCTGAAGAAGATAGAGTCGAGAATATACTAACTAAGGTTTTGCCTATCTCTTGGGAGAGCAAAATCACTGCCATTGAGGAATCAAAGAATATTTCTACTCTCCCACTGGATGAATTAATTGAAAATCTCACTGCCTATGAACTTAGAAGACAAACCATGAAAATGGATGTATCTAAAAAGGAAAGGAGCTTGGCACTCAGAATCACTGAAGGTTCTGATCTAGAAGACGATGAAATGGCTATGATCACCAATGACTTCAAGAAGTACCTGAGGAGAGGAAAAGGTCCTTCAAGAAGTGGAAGCTATAGCAAGTCAAAAACTCCTGAAAAGCAAACAAATGATGGCTGCTACAAGTGTGGAAAGACTGATCACCACATCAAGAACTGTCCTTTATGGGAAACTGAACGAAAGAAGGAAAGAGCTGAATGAAGGAACATGAAGAAGGAACAGGTTCAACCCAAGAAAAGCAACAACAAAGGATCAATCAAGGCTATGGCCGCTGCTTGGGGAGAAAGCTTAGATGATGATGATGAGGATGAAAAAACACTTATGGTCATTGGAGATTCTGATGAAGAAACTGTAGTCCAAGTGAAGGGGAGCAGCAAAATATGGTACATGGATAGTGGCTGCTCAAAGCATATGACAGGAAGCAAGAACCAGTTCCTTTCACTTGATGACTTTAAAGGAGGTAATGTCTCCTTTGAAAATAGGAAGAAAGGTGAGATCATTGGGGTTGGATAGGTAGGTAAGACTGATTCTCACTCTATTGAGAACGTCTACTTGATAGATGGACTGAAGTACAGTCTAATAGGTGTATCACAATTGTGTCATAGAGGTAATATGGTTGCATTCACCTCTACAAAATTCTTTGTGATTAATCTTACCACTGACAAGATAGTTTTGCAGGGAAAAAGAGTGAACAACATATATGTTGTAGATATGTCCACACTTTCAGAAAATGAACTCACCTGCTTAAGTGTGTTGGATAATGATCCCCTCTTTTGGCACAAGAAACTTAGACATGCCAGTCTAAGTCAACTCAACAAACTAGTCTCCAAGGACTTGGTGATAGGGATGCCTAATATTAAGTTCAAGGAAGATAAAGTTTGTGAGCCTTGTGCAAGGGGAAAGTGGTCTCGTCCAAGTTCACACCTCAATTCAAGGTTATGAAACGGTCGATTGCAATAGTAATACCCAACAAGGAGTCGGGGTCGAATTTCACAGGGAGCTATACGTGGGATTTAGGAGTATAAATTGCAGTGTATGAGTATGAACTATCTCAAATTATACTTCCACAAATTGATACTTGTTCTATGTCTATTCCAATTTAAGATTGCAAGATTAAGTAATGAAACCAAGAAATTGTTTTTGTTATTTTTCAAATGATATAAAAGGCCTGGGGCTATGACCTTCACCTAGGTGTTCGCTTAATGGGTTGTGAGCCTTAAAGCTTGTTTTATTGGTCGGAGTGTATTATAGCTATCAACACTCAAGTACTCACTCGATACCTCTCGGACAAAGAGTGATTTTGCCCAATTTGGCTTTCTCAAGTCCAAATGGGTGTAGAACAAAGCGATTGATAACAAGCTCAAGTCGTGCGTTACTATCTCTAGATTAAACCCTTTAATTGGGACTATCAATGTCTTGATTCACCCCAATTCCTTGTTAACCAAATTTTCCTAGACTAAGTCTCTCTTTCTCAAGTAGAGACCAAGTCAAATAGGCATGAACTAATATTTACAACTATTAATTCTACAATTAAAAGCAAGAACAATGCTAAATAATAAACACCCAACCATAAACAAGCCATAATTCAAACACCTATTAAGTTTACACTCTAGTGTTGGGTCACAACCCTATTGAAAATCTAGCTACTCATGCGTAAGATGGAAGAAATAGAAGAAGAAATGATACTTAAACCCATATTGATAATTAGAATAAAGAAATCTATGTTCAAAAATCTCAAAATGGCAAAAACTACTAAAAAGAGTAAAGAAAAACGGCTACTGTATCTGCTGATGTCAAATCTTGACCTAAAGATCGTAGAAAGAGAGAGATGTGGCCGCGGTTCAGAATTGTGTGGCCACAAGATTCCAATACTGTCAGGTTGAAGCAAAAATGCGGACCACACATGGCTCTTTTGCGGACCGTACAAATGCAACTACGGCCGTGTAGCTGATCTTCTGCGACCGCACAATAATTGTGCGGTCCGCACTTCCGTTGACAGGTTGTCTGAACTTTTTCTCTTGCCTAGCTTCTGCGGCCGAACATTTCATGTGCGGACCACACTTCTCACAGATCTCTGATAAATTCTTCTGCACAATCTACGGCCGCAGATGATATTTTGTGGTCCGCACTTTAAGCTTCTGTGTCTGTTTTTGTCCTTGAATTCAGATCACTCCTTATTGAGTAGGATTTCATCTTGGAGGCTCATTTTTCAATATTTCTGTAATTAAGCATATTTTATCAGTTTTTGGGAACACAATTAAATACTTTTGGACTAAAACGAAAGCTAAAAGGCGCTAATAAGTAGTCAAAATCCCCACTTATCAACTCCCTCAAACTTAAGATTTTGCTTGTCCTCAAGAAAATAAAGTAATTCTCACCTCCACAAGTTAAGAGTTATTCCAGCTAATCAAAAATACATCAATCACACATCAATTGGGACCAACAATTACTCACAATACTTATGAATTATCAACAAGGCGATGAGTTGAGCTTTTTAGAGAAAATAGTTCTAATGTGACACTTGAGCATCAAGAGTTGACTTTATTCATATAGGAAGCTCGCTCTTTCATGTAGGTCATTATGGATCCCAAATTCCTCCTCTTCTACTCTCCGTTTGCTTATCTCACTTAAGAATGTAGCACCCAATTCAAAGATTTGTGAAAGGTTCGCTCATCTCTTTCAAAAGAATGTCACAGGTACGGTTTTAAGTACCATAGGCTTGCCCCTCATGTAAATCACCACTAATGTAAGCTCGCACGGCTTGAAATTACGTAGGGCTTTTTCGGAATGCAATGAAGGCTTTTGGACTAAGGTTGGATATGCTATGATAGAACGGGTTCATCTGTCCTTAAGCACTCCATTTTCTCTTATTGGCTCATGCTTTGCCAACTTTTTGAGGCATTTTCTTTTCCATAGAGGGATTGGAGAGATTTAGCTTCACTTCTTCTTGGTTATGATATTCATTTTCTCCTTCTTTGTTTTCTCCATGCCTTGCATCATTACTATTCTTTGAAATCCCTTCAACTCTTCAATTTATTCACTTTCTTTTTGCATTTTTCTTTTTGTTCTTCTTTCTTTTCCTTGCCTTTTCTTCTCTTACTTTCTTTTCTCTTTTTGTGCCTTGATACCTTTTTCAAACACCTTGTCTCTCCCCAAACTTACGTTTTCAGCCAATTATTTCACAAGAGTGTTAAGGAAAGCTCGGCTGCCAAGAGAGGGTCACGACAGAACTAGTAACGACTTGTAACATGGTTGATCAAATGAGAAGGATTTTAGGCTCAAATGGGTTGACTAGGGATAACAACAATGGTGGACCATGAAAAATTTCAAGTGGGTCAAGGAGAGCCTACAATCACTTCTCAAGCCAAGCAAAGCTTAAAATTTAGCTGAGAAACACATTCGGGGCAAGTTCTAGACCATTTGCACCGGTACTTGGACTTGCAACAAAAACATCTCACCTCTCACGTAGTTGGATTGTTAAAAAGGATAGAGTCGAGGGCCCACAACGACCATAATCAAGATTTGAAAATCACTATGGCTCGACTAAACCACTCGATGATTGTCTAAGTCAACACAAGAGTCACAAGGTCACTAACTAGAGCTATTTCTTTCTAAAAAAACTTGTTTTTAACCATAAGCACGTAGTTAAGTGTGTTGGTACCAAGTGAAGCATATTTGACTCTTTGAACTTGACTCAATTAGGTCTTTTTATTCCTTATTATTACTATTGGTATATAATAATTTCTAATATCTCTGGTTACCCTAGTATCATATATCATTAGAGTACATGCAGTGGCATCGTCAAAACAAAAATAAAAAGCACACACCAATAATTCTTTCGGAATTTAAATAAGTGATATTATCTAGGGATGATTTACTTACGAAGCACTAAGTATACCATCCACATTAATTTCATGAGCTAGCGACTTCTGGCCTACATGGAAGGTGAGAAGGTTCTTCTTTGAGTTTTGCCTATGAAGGGCATGATGTGATTTGGGAAGAAGGGCAAGTTGAGCCAGAGGTCCATTGGCCCCTTTGCGATCTTGGAAAGAGTTGGGAAAGTATGCTTATAAGCTTGCATTGCCTCCTAGCCTAGTAGGGGTACATCCAGTATTTCACGTTTCCATGCTTTGAAAGTATCATGAGGATAGGTCACATGTTTTAGACTTCAGCACGGTGCGTCTTGATGAGAATTTGAGCTATGAGGAAGAGCCGGTGGCTATTCTAGATGGGCAGGTTCAAAAGCTAAGATCTAAAAATATTCCTTACATGAAAGTGCATTGGAGAGGTCAGCCGATTGAGGATGCTACTTGTGAGTCCGAGTCCGACATGAGGAGTAGATACCCGCATGTTTTTACCAGTCCAGATATATTTTGTGTTAGTAACCTTATTTGATGATTTATGACTGCGTGCATGGTCCATGTCGAATTCCGAAAAGTCTAAATGCAAAATTTTAAAAGAAAATATGATATTTGACATTGAAAATGGCTAGAGTTGACCACGTTTAAGGTTTTTGGTAAATGACCCCGGATCGGTATTTTTAACGATTCCGGTAGATTCGTATGATGATTTTGGACTTGTAGGCATATTTGGTTGGGGTCACGGGTGACCTGAGGCCGTTTCGGCGCTTTATGTAGAAAGTTGAAAATTTTAGTTTGAACTTTGAAAAATCTTGAGTTTTGATAATCGATTCATGATTTCGATGTTATTTTAATGATTTGAACTTGCGAGCAAGTTTGTATGATGTTATTACACTTGTGTGAATGTTCGGATAGGAACCCGAGGGGTTCGGGTGAGTTTCGGATAGGTTGCGAATTATTTTTGCATAGCTGAAGGATTACTGGTATGTTGGGATGCAGATCTCGTATTTACGAGATTCTGTTTGCAAATGCGAGGATTTGTTTGCAATAGCAGAGAAAATACTCGCTCTTGTGATGTTGGGTAGGGGCAGAGAAACTTTGCTTTTGCGAAGTCTGGATCGCTTTTGCAAACTGGGGGGTTGTCGCAATTATGATGGTTGTGTCGCATTTGCGACATTAGGCAGTGGTTGGACAGCTTCGCATATGGGAAGCTTTGTTCGCTTTTATGAGGGATTGGACCTTTGCAAATGTGAAGGTTTAGTTGGATTTGCAACATATAGGAGACCCAGGCACTGGTCGCATTTGCGATCAGTGGTTCATATTTTCGGACGTCGCAATTGCGAAGTATTACGATGCCTACAACTGGGTAAAATTTTAGAATTTTGGGACTTAGCTTATTTTACATGATTTTTGAGAACTAGACTCCATATAGGCGATTTTTGGAGAGCAACTTCTTCCCAACTTCATAGGTTAGCAATCTTAACTTGTTTTTGTTCAAATTTCATTATTTTTCATGAATTTTACTATCACATCTAAGATTCATAGAGTAGAAATTGGGGTTTTGGATAGAAACTATATTTGGACTCGGGGATAAATGGATAATCGAGATTTAGTCTTAATTTTGATATCTACCACGTGGGTCCGAGTTGACTTTTGTTGGCTTTTCATATTATGTTAAAGATCGAGCTTTTTTCATACGAGGGTAGTTTTTAAAATTTATTTTGACTTGTTTGAATAATATTTTATTAGATTCGAGTGGTTTGGAGACTTATTCTAAATGGAAAGTCATGTTGGATTGTTGGTCTTGTTTCGGAAAGAGGTAAGTGTCTTGGTTAACCTTGATTGAGAGAATTAGGGTGTCATTGAGTCTCTTTGCTACATGATGTATGTGTTGGGGGCGGTGTATATACAAAGTGACGAGTACATATGCATTGTCCATAAGATAAACATGCAAGTAGAATTAGCCTTATTTATGCCATGTTACTTTGTGTATTATGTCTTCCATGCTTTAGATAAATTGTATAACTCCTTGATTTCTCATATACGTGTCATTTTCAATGTTGAACTTATTAAGATATTGGGTGTTGAGATCATTAAATTATTGATTTGGTTGTTGGTATAAACGTGTTAGTAAATTCTCTTATGACGAGTTATGTTCAAAATGTTATCTTTGATGTTATTTATGCTTTCCATTGTGCTTGGTACTATGTTACATGTGATGTTTGGTGAGAAAGAGTGAAATGCAAGAAGGGTGTTGTCGTACTTGTGAGAAAGAGTGATTCTGCACGAGGGTATTTCCGTGCTTTATTCATATATCAATATCATTGCACGAAGGGTGTTTTCGTGCTTGAGAGAAAGTGAGGATATGCGTGAAGAGTGTTTCCATGCTTACTAATATATTATATTGTGAGCATAAGAGTAAAAGCACGAATGGTGATGTCGTGCCGTTTGTCGGTTTCATTGTTCTTTACGTTGTTATTCAGATTGTGGACTTGGCATGTGGTTTCATAATTTACTTTTGAAGGGTTGTTTAGAGTTGTTGAAAAAGCGTGAGTTGTGGTTTACTCAATAACACTTTCCTTTACCTTTCCGTTTTACGTTCCTTTGCTTACGTACTTATTATCTCTCTCACATGCTAGTAACCCTTATTGTACTTGATACCTGACTTGTCATCTCGTTATTTCTTGATATATAACTACACAGGTTTATTTGTAGTTATTTTGTCTTAGTCTCATCACTACCTCGCCGGGGTTAAGCTCGATACTTACGGAGTATATTGGGTCGGTTGTACTCATACTTTACTTCTGTACTTCTTGTGTAGATTCGGACATTGGTACCAGCGAAGTCCTGAGAGGTGCTTAGCGGATACCATGTAGACGACTCGAGGTAGAGATGCATTCTATTCGCACGCCTTAGAGTCATCTTCCTATTTCTATTGTGTTGTTTCTACTTGTGACTCCACGTCTTGGGATGGTTGAACGTTAGTATTGATCTTAGACTTATCACGTCTATTTTTGAGTTGCTATTAGACTATATTATCATCTTGTTGTTAAACGTTAATTGCATTTCTTTCATATTTTCTATTTTGTGTTGGCTTGGCTAGAAAGCTTAGGCGCCATCATGCTCCTGGTTGGTTGGGATTTCGGGTCGTAACAAATTGGTATCGGAGCCCTAGATTACATAGGTCTCACGAGTAATGAACAAACTTAGTAGAGTCTTGAGGATCGGTACGGAAACATCTGTACTTATCTTCTAGAGGCTATAAGGCTCTAGGAAACTTCACGATCATTCTTCGCTATCGGTACGGAAACGTTTGTACGCATATGCTTTTCGCTAGAAGTTTAATACTCCCTCCGTTACAATTTATGTTAACATATTTCCTTTTTAGTCCGTGCCAAAAAGAATGACCTCTTTCCTTATTTGGAAACAATTTACTTTATGCAATGATTTATAGCCACACAAAATATATGTGCCTCATTTTACACTACAAGTTCAAAAAGTTCAAAAGTATTCTCTCTTTTCTTAAATTCAATGCTCAGTCAAATGAGTTCAAATAAATTGAAACGGAGGGAGTATATAGTTTTACTCTGCATCCCCTGACTTTAACTTAAATTCTTAGATCCATTAAAGTTAATAAGTGTAGCTGACTTGCATCCGATGACTTCAAATTTCGGATCCACCTCTAATAAGAGCTGGTGTATTTGACACAGGAAAACCAAAAGAAAAGGAGAAATACAGAGAAACAGGTGGCCACAGAGGTGAAACTGAAGATGATAGAGATTTCCAATGCACAACATTCTTGTTGCATGAAAAGAAGACTTCTTCTAATTTCAAAAAGAATAAGAAAATAATGCGCGTCCCCTTCCCCTCCTCTCCAAAAAAAAAAAAGAAATAGTACTATATATTCTTCCCAAGTCTCATTTTAGAGATTGCATGCAACCCCAACTGCAATACAATGATATCAAGATTTGTGTATGAGTTAGAAAAGGGCTTTGAGTCAACTTTTCTACAATCCTTTCAATGACTCTTTTAACTAAGAATTCATCTTGATGGTCCAGTCGGTTATCAAGCACCTATCATCTTGTCCACCTCCAAATGAAAATCAGCACTATGATTGTTAAGATCATTCCGGCATATTTGATCCATCTGTCAACGCGATTCCTTTTCTCAATAAGTCTCATTACAGAACTTGATAGCCCCAAAGTGTTCAGGACGTCTAATGCCTTCCGTTGAGCTCGCTGCAACAAATAATCAAATAAGATACCAGGTGATCAACCATAGTGGCAAAGACTAACACACAGTTTTTGCAAAACATTTTGGACAATAACGGTAATCATGGCAATGACTTATCTAACGAGACTAAAAAGGAGACCATCTTATAGTATACTCAGACCACGTTAACAGAGGTGATCTAATTATATGTACCTTTAAACGATCCCTTTGCTCGCTATATTTTGAAAGAATGGCTGCTCCTGTTGCCAAGGTTTCTTCAAGCATTCTGGATGAGCTACGGGCAGATTGCATCGCTTGTGCTTCGTCATCAAAAATCCTCAGAACATGAGATGAATCGCCGCTCTAGTACATTAAGAAAATAAATTAGATGGAATACGGTACAGTATACAGAATGATTCATCATACCAGCTCAAAAAAGATTACATACCAGCTCTCCCAAGTAATTCTGCTCTCTCCCGGACTTCTTCCATCCGTCTCTGATGCCGCAGGTTATATTTATCCAGACTATCTTTCAAAGAGTCAACTTCTTCAGCCACTTGTTCCACTTTCCTGTACACGTAAGACACAGACTTTCAGTTATGGAATAAAAACTTCTAATTAGAGCCGAAGACCGACTATGACTGGGTAAGACCCGAAGGCATCAAGTGCATATGAAGTGGATACATGACAATATACTCATGAAACACCAACACAAACCATGAAAGTATCATTAAAGCATACATACTGCCGGAAGACATGACCCTCTTTTGACTCCACAAAGAATAAGCGAAAATGCATTGATTTATTGCAATTCTACGAAAAAAAAACGTTGGTTTATTGCAAATTGGTGCTTGCTCCACTGCATCTCTAATAAGAAGTACACGACTGACAGTTTTTCACTAAGAACTCCTCACAAAACTACGTGAATTCATCACCACTTAACTTTAGGTTTTGTTAATCAAAGGGTTGCCAAAGTAATTCAGCCTCACCAAATTTGACGAGCACTGGCCAACATTTTCTTGAATCAACACTACAGTTCGACTTAATTTTAAAAAACTAAATACAAATCCTAATCAAAATATCTCTAAAAATCACATTGCAGTATGATCTAGGAAATTAACAATTAAAATTGTATGAAAATACAGATTTGTTTCTCAATTGATAAACAATGAATGGTTGGATAATCTCAAGTTTGGACACTGTGAAGATATGACCGTTGGATCTAACTCAACTCCAAAAAGCTAGCTCATGAAGGGAGCATTTCCTAAGACCATATAAGGAGAACACAACCCATTCCCTCAAATATGTGGGACTTGACAGACATCTACTAAACAAATCATGTGTCTCCTTTCAATAATCTGATTACTGATGGATCCTACCAAATCATACGACATCATATTAACTCTTAAGTCAAAACTGAGACTTCTATAAATTTGAGCACGCCAAGGACCCAAGACATGCATTTCGTTTAATTTTTATACTAACTCGTTAGAAGCATTTTCATCTAACATTATCATTTAAAATTACATGCACCGTGTCTAATTCCATAATTTTAAGTACTCACAGCTTCATTTCGAATTACTCGACGATAAGACTACTCAATTGTCATTTGTTCATAACCAGAAAAAGTGAAATCTTAAAAAAGTTCACCTTAATTTATCATACAATTATGCCTCAATATCAAATCAGCCCTATGAAACCTCAACAGTCAACAGCCATATGCACCCCAACGGTGTAGCCTAATGGTCAATGAAGTGGAAGGAGAACTCAGGTTCAAATTCTTGAGAAAGCAAAAATTATTAGGTGATTTCTTCTCATATGCCTAAGCCTTGAAAGACAGATAGAGGCGGAGCCACAATGTCGCTATGGGTTCGGGCGAACCCATTAGCTTTGGTTCAAATCATGTATTTGTCCTAAACTTTTTATTAAATATGTATAAATTATTAAATTAGAATCCAATAACTTAAAATAATTAGATCCTAAACTCATAAGCTTGAAAGCCTCCGCCTCTGTGGACAGAGTTACCTAGTAGCTGTATTGTGCTGGTGGGAGATAGCATGTACCCGGTGCCGGAATAGTCCTGCACCGCAAGCTAGCCTATACACCACCCTCATAACAAAAATATCCTCAACATCCACTCCGCTCCATTCAACTCCATTTCATTACAATACTAAATTATTTTCCTAAATTAAGGATTCTCTAAGCCTCACACTTATCCTTACACAAGAATACCCAATTTAATCTCAACTATACGAGTCCTTAATTGAAAATATCAACCAAAGGAGAACAAACAAAGAAGCAGTTGAAATTGAAATATCACAATTCAGGGAGAATAAGGAGGTGACCTTTTCCAGAGATCACGTTGAGATTTAGCAGGTATGGATCGCCAGAGACGTTCCATGAGAGAGCAAAGTGATTGGATCTGACTTATATCTTTTCTTAAACCGTCAACTGATTTTTCCGAAGGATCGCTCACGGCGGCGCCCGACGACAACACGGAGGAAGAAGAAGAAGAGGAGGTGTATTCGAACCGTTCGAGCCTCTCTAAACCGTCTCTGGTTTTGAGTAACAGCCGTCGGGAACTCTGGTAGAATTCTGATAAAGTTCCGCCACCGCCGGCACCACCGCCGGCGACCTCAACGGCCATTGCCATTGTTGTTTCCGATCTCTTGGCTCCCGAGGTTTATTACAGTTGAAGAAATTTTACCCTGTAGTTTTAGATATAACAGAAAGGTCACTTGTTTCAAGTTTCCATAAAAGTTCCAAAAAGGGATAAAGGTTTCATAATTATAGGATTAATATATAATTTTCTTATGTGAAATTTAAATCAATTACTAATAATATTGGAATATGATGTAAGATCTGAAAATTACACAAATAATTGGTATTTTATTATATATACGAAATTATAAACTTATTTACCCTATTTAATTAGGTATTTGTATTTTCAGAAAGTAGCTATACTTTCTTTAACTCTTTCGATCTAGGACTGAAAATTTTACTATATTCGCTCTTATCAAATTACCTCAAAATTTAGATATAAGCCCTTAAAATATTTTTTAAGTGTTTGTCACAACACCCGATCGAAATCAAATCTAATGGTGGATATCTCTTTTTCAAGGATCACGTTTGCATTCATAGTTCCTTTACCCAAGTAAGAATAATCTTATCTCAATTTGAAAATTATTCTTGCAATTACACGAGTAAAAAAAAAACAACAATATAGAAATTAAAGTTTCTCATTTCAAATCTATTAATCAGCAGTTATGACACGACCCAAAATCTCAACTTAAGGATCGTGATGGTACTTAGTCCCTAGACTAGGTAGGCCTAGCACATACTGAGAATATACAGAAATAATCAACTTAATTCAAAACATTAATAGAGAATTGAATTAATATAGCTGAACCGAATAACAGCCACACAACTCCAAAATCGGTAGTATAGAACCATACGCTCTATTGAGTTCACTAGAAATATCTAAATACAGTAATGTTCTGGAGTGAAAATAAATAGTAGTAATGAAAAACAATAGAAGGTGACTCCGAGCCTACGAACGCAATGGCAGGTATACCTTGAAATCTCCGCAGCGAATCGCAAGCAGCTAACTAACGTTCGACACGCTCCAAAGTACCTGGATCTGCACAAAAATATGCAGAAGCGTAGCATGAATACACTACAATCGGTACCCAGTAAGTATCAAAACTAACATTGGTGGAGTAGTGACGAGGTACAAGTCAAGACACCTACTAGATATAATAACTTGTGCAAAGTATTAATATAAATCTAACAGAGGAACGAATATCAATATAAAGTTAGAAAGAATAAATATTTATACCGCTAGTAATAGAAGGTAGAAGCAACAAATAACAACAAGGAGTAAACAAGTGGTAACACAACAAAGTAATCAGAACTCAGTTAAAGTACCAGTGAAATTAATTAAGGAAAACCAATGACAACTAAATAATTAAACTATTCTATCACAAGATTTACAACTAGAATCACCCCGAGGTATCACACCTCATACTCACGAATCACAATCCAACAATATACAAATGGCACACCGTGCCCACGTTATCAATCACAAACGCACGGACAACTCACGTGCCAATATCTCAATCCAACCCGCATGGCCACAAGCTCACTATCACAAACCGTCTGGCATGGTCACAGGCTCAATATCTCAATCCACCCGGCATGGTCACATGCTCAATATCTTAATCCATCCATCATGGTCACATGCTCAATATCTCAATCCGCCGAGCATGATCACAGGCTACCAGTCCAACTCTATTGCAGAGAAAGCAGATATACCAAAAGGCATGTACGTTGTCAATGAACATCAAGTATCATACTCATGTACTGGTGTAAATGACATGTTATGGTGTATGCATGTGCAAGTGTACTATTATAGCTCAAATCAACAAGTAATATCAGTGACACCGAGTAGCACATTGGAAACAAGACAACAAATCACATAATATGTTTGGCATACACAAGGGAGTCATGCCACCAAATGAATATCATCAATAATATGCCACCATGCCATCACATATCGTCCCTGACATATCCACTTATATCTCTCTGCGTTGACAATATCAAAATAGACACTCTTATTGCTCTGCCCCGACAGTATATCAATAGCCACCCGTATCGCTCCGCTCTGACAATAACACAATAGCTACATGTATCGCTCCGCGCAGACAATATATCAATAGCCACCTGTATCGCTCCTCCCAGATAATATATCAATAGCCATCCATATCGCTCCGCAAAATCAACAATAGTGAAATGCCATGCTTATGCACTGCACAACAACAATCAATCCCCACAACATGTCTACATATGCCAAAATATGGCCAAAATAACAATATTAATATCACAACAATGCATAGTTGACGGCTCAACAACAATGTATACAAAAGTCTCCACAACAACACAATGAAACGGAAGAGCAAACCCAACGATGAGAAATATAACATGTAATAACACTTCAATTAAATGCATAATAAACTCAACAATGAAATATATAACAAGATATGAAAACTTCAATTAAATGCATATAAGAAACCTAAGAGTCTAAATCGGTCAATTTTTATATATAAGCCCGAGTACACACTCGTCACCTCATGTATACGGCTTTCACATATCACAAATAATGCAATTAGTCCAAATCCTATGGGGTAGTTTCTCCAACACAAAGTTAGGCAAAGATACTTGTCTCAATGAAGCTAAGCCCTTCCCGTGTGAAACAACCTCCGGACGGCTCAAATCTAGCCAAAACAATTAATATCATAAAAAAATGCCATAGGAAATGATTTCGGATAATAACGATTCGATCATTAATGAAAACCAAAAAGTCAATTTCGAGCCCGTACGTCAGAACCTGACAAAACTCACAAATTTGAAAACTCATTATGATAAGAGTCCAACCATACTAAAATCATCCAATTCCGACCTCAAATCGGTCTTCAAATCATCAATTTATGTTTTAGAAAAGTTTTTACTTAAATCACCAATTAAATGATAAAAACAAAGATGTAATCATGAAAAATGGACAAATCTGAGTCAAAAATACTTACCCCAATCTAAATAATGAAAATCCCCCCCCCCCCCACA
>AWOL01S0051740.1:4618-57401 GCA_000715115.1 Nicotiana otophora | reverse complement strand
AAAACCCCCCCCCCCCCCCAAAATCGCCCAAAACCAAGCTCTCTAACTCAAAAAGTGATAAAATAACCAAAATCCTCGAAATAGAGTACTTTATACCTTCTGCCCTGGGGGTCCTCTTCGCGATCGCATGACTTTCTTAACAATCGCGAAGCACAAATCATAAGCTGTTAAAATTCCCTCTACGCGAACGCGGTCTGAAGCCCGCGAATGCAACCCCTCAGCTTAAGTAGCCTACTCGAACGTGACCTTTTTCACGTGAACATGAATCCACTGGCACGCACCCCTCCAGCTCTACCTATACGGCCTACGTGATCGGGACACAAGGGACGCAAATGCGATGACCATCTTCCCTCAGGCTCCGCGAACGCGATGACCAACTCGTAAACGCGATGCGTAAATCCTCAGCCGCCCCAAATACACTTCGTGATCGCGTACGTCTTCATGCGAACGGGATGAACTGCAAAACATTAGAAAAACAGCAACTCCAAAACATGAAGGAATGGCCCGTGGCCCATCCGAAACACACCTGGGCTCCCCAGAACCTTGTCCAGCCACACCAACCAATCCCAAAACATAGCAAGGACCTACCCGAGGCCTCAAATCACACCGAACAACATCAAAACTACGAATCACACTCCAATTCAAGCCTAATAAATTAATGAACTTTCAACTTCTAAAACTCATGTTGAACCATATCAAATCAACTCCAAATGACCTCAAATTTTGCATGCAAGTCTCAAATGACTCAACGCATCTGTACCAAGTCCCGGAACCAAAATCCGAACCGATATCATAAAATCAACTCTCGATTAAACCTCTCAACCTTCCAAACCTTCAACTTTCCAATTTTCGCCAAAAAGTACCAAACCAACCTACGGATCTCTAAATCCAAATCTGGACATACACATAAGTCCAAAATTACCATACGAAACTATTAGAATGATCAAAATTCTATTATGGAGTCGTCTACATAAAAGTCAACTCTGGTTAACTCTTTCAACTTAAGTTTCTAAAGCGAGAATCATTCTTCCAATTTAAATCCGGAATCGCTCAAAGATAGAAACCGACCATACAAGAAAGTCATAATACAAAATTTGAAGCTGTTCAAGACCTCAAACCACCAAACGGAATGCTAAAGATCAAAAAGACAGGTTGGGTCATTACATTCTCCCCTTCTTAAAGAAACGTTCGTTCTCGAACGTGCCAATAGTCGCTCCAAAATTATCAAATCACTAAGGGAACTCACCATACACATACTCATGGGTGATCCCACGTCACCCAATCCACACAAGCCCGAAAATACCATCTCGACCGAAGATTATCACTTCAACCTTAACCAATAAGCCTAAAAATAAAATTTCAACATCCATGCATCCACCAAAGTCCTAATTTCCACACATACACTCTGCATCATCCTCCACCAGTTGAAACAAACCATAAGTATGTTCACACGGTATAACCACATGGCACAACACATCACCCATATGCCCATAGCAACAACTCTAACCACAACTGCTCATAATCAAACCCAGCACCGGTAAATAACCTCATATCAACTAGAACCTCGTTCCAAGCCTTCCCAACACTTCTAATGATGTAAGAAACATGTAAATATCATAACCAGTCACCCAATCAAGAAGTCACACCCACTAAATATCATAACGCAACAAAGTAATAAGAACTCAATTAAAGTACCAGTGAAACCAATTAAGCAAAAACCAATGACAACCAAATAATCGAATCGTTCTATCAAAAGGTTTACAACTAGAATCACCCTGAGATACCACTTCATACTCACGAATCACGAATCCTAATCCAACAAACCATACACACATGGCACCTCGTGCCCACGTTTTCAATAACAAACGCATGGACAACTCACGTGCTAATATATCAATCCACCCGACATGGCCACATGCTCACTATCACAAACCGCCCGGCATGGTCACAAGCTCACTATCTCAATCCGGCCGGCGTAGTCACATGCTCAATATCTTAATCCGCCCGACGTAGTTACATGCTCAATATCTCAATCCGCCTGTCATGGTCACACGCTACTAGTCCAACTTTATTGTAGAGAAAGCAAATATACAAGAAGGCATGTACGTGGTCAATGAACATCAAGTATCATAATCCTGGGCCGGTGTAAATGACATGATATGGTGTATGCATGTACAAGTATACTATCACAACTCAAGTCAGCAAGTAATATTAGTGACACCGAGTAGCACATTAGAAAAAACACAACAAATCACGTAATATGCATGATACACACAAGGGAGTCACACCACCAAACAAATATCATGAATAATATACCCAGGCCATCACATATCGTCCCTGACATAGCCACCCATATCTCTCCGCGTTGACAATATCATAATAGCCACTCTTATCGTTCTGTCCCGACAATATATTAATAGCCATCCGTATCACTCCGCCTTGATAATAACATAATAGCCACCCGTATCGCTCCACCTAGACAATATATCAATAGCCACCAACCTAGAAGACTAAACCGATCAATTTTTATATATAAGTCTATATATACACTCATCACCTCATGTACACATCTTTCACATAGCACAAATAATACAATTAGACCAAATCCTACGGGGTAGTTTACCCCGCACAAAGTTAGGATAGATACTTACATCAAAAAAGCTAAATCAATACTCTAAGACATCTTTCCCATATGAAACAACCTCCGGACGGCTCAAATTTACCCAAAATAAGCAATAGAAAACGATTTCGGATAATAAAGATTCGATCATTAGTGAAAACTAAAAAGTCAAACCAAAAAGTCAACCCCGGGCTCGCATCTCGGAACCCGACAAAACTCAATAATTCCGAATATCCATTCCGATACAAGTCCAACCATACCAAAATCATCTAATTTCGACCTCAAATCGTTCTTCAAATTATCAATTTATATTTTAGAAAAGCTTTTACTAAAATTCCCAATTTCTCCAATTTAAATCACCAATTAAATGATAAAAGCAAAGATGTAATCATGAAAAATGGACAAATCCGAGTCAAAAATATTTACCCCGATCCAAATCGTAAAAATTTTCTCCTAAATTACCCAAAACCGAGCTCTCTGACTCAAAAAGTGATAAAATAACCGAAACTCAAAAAATAAAGTACTTTATACATTCTTCCCAGGGGGTCCTCTTCGCGATCGCGAAAACACAAATTATAAGCTGCCAAAGATTTGGAAGTATAATTCTCACTTTAGAAACTTACGTTGAAAGAGTAGACCGCAATTTGACTTTTATGTAGACGGCTCTAGAATGGAATTTTGATGGTTCCAATTGCTACGTATGGTGATTTTGCACTTAATCGCGTGTCCGGATTTCGATTTAGAGGTTCGTAGGTTGGTTTGGTACTTTTTGGCGAAAATTAGAAAGTTGAAGGTTTGGAAAGTTGAGAGATTTGACCGAGAGTTGACTTTGTGATATCGAGTTTGAATTTTGGTGTGTCATTTGAGACTTGCCTGCAAAATTTGAGGTCATTCGGAGTTGATTTGATAGGGTTCGACATGAGTTTTGGAACTTCAAAGTTCATTAATTTATTAGGCTTGAATTGGAGTGTGATTCGTAGTTTTGATGTTGTTTTGTGTGATTTGAGGCCTCGACTACGTCTGTATTATATTTTGAGATTGGTTGGTGTGATTGGACGGGATTCAGTGGACTCCGGGTGTGTTTCGGATGGGCTACGGGCCGTTTCGTCATGTTTTGGAGTTGCTGATTTTTCTGATGTTCTGCAATTCATCGTGTTCGCGTGAGGACGTACGCAATCGCGAAGTGTATTTGGGGTGGCTGAGGATTTACTCATCGCGTGGCCTAGGGAAAGATGGTCATCGCGTTCGCGTTCCTTGTGTCGTGATCGTGTAGAGGTAGGTAGAGCTTGAGGGGCACCAGTGGATTGGCCTTCGCATTCGCGTGAGAAGAGCCACGTTCGTGTAGGCTAGTTGAGCTGAGGGTTCGTGTTCACTGGTTTTAGATCGCGTTCGCATAGAGAGAATTGAAACAGACCATAGACGCAAGTCATAATACAAAATTTGAAGATGCTCATGATCTCAAACAACCGAATGGAACGCTAAAGCTCAAAACGATCGGTCGGATCGTTACAAGCTAAAATATATAAATTGCATACAATTTGGATACAAAATTATTGGTGCATACAACTTGCACGAAATTAGATCATTTTATGTATTTTATATGTTGTTAGTATGTATTTTTATCTCGTGTGTATATCACTATATGTCAAATGATACATTGAACATATAAATAATATACACCCGACATATATAATAAATATAACTTATTTATACAAACCTCTTCGGATTCAATTTGAAATTCTAACCAAAACTAACTCGAATCGTCACCAAATTCCCTGAAAATTGAGATATAAACTCCAACAAATATTTTCAATCATTTACAACAACATCCTATTCAAAGAAACATAATAAGTTTGTAAAACTTAATTTTCGAATTCAAAAGTATGACGTTATTTAATGGTTGTTAATGGATTGTGATTCGATGGAGAACCCTTGGATTGTCGGGCGTTTAGTTAAAAAATGATGCAAGAGTGCACGAGTTACGCTAAAGAATGATGAAGTTCATTGTTTGTGCGGCAGCGGGACTATATAATGTTCAGTTATGCTCTTTCCTCTTCTCTAAATGTCTGCTCCTTCTTTCTGGTTCTCAAGGAGTGAAATATTGGAGTCTGAATCTCTGCTCCTTCCTTTTGGTTCTCAAGGAGCAGATGATTAGAGTCTATTACTAGTTTTTTGTATGTACTTGATAAATTTGTATAAAATATAATAAGTGATAACCTCTTTATTAGGGAAAAAATATATTTATAAATTAGCACAGCTAGGCAAAGTTTTTAAAATAATTAGTACTCCCTACGTTCACCATAAGAAAAGTGCTGATTACATGAGAATTTTCTTAGGGATATTACAAAAACTCCGCAGTTAATTTGATTTTCTACGAAATTTCCTACCAAAATAAATTCGTTAGAAAAATCTTCATATGTAATTTTTACCTGGGGATTAGAATATTCCCAAGTAAATTGCCTGAGAATTTTGTATCCCCGTGTAACTTACTTGCAGATTTATTAGAAAAACATATCAAAAAATCGCAAGAATATTTTGGTAAAAATTCGTAGCAAAAGGATTTTTCTTGGGAATTTTTGTAGGAAGAAATCCGTAGATAATTCCCCATGAAGATCCTCAAGTAAGTCTGTAAGAAATTTTGAGGTGAAAATTTATGGACGAAAGGAATTTTCTTGTGAATATTTATGAAAATATTCCGTAGGAAAATTCCTTTAGCCCCTAGGAAAATCTGCTGATTTTCGCAAGAAAATTCCCAGGAAAAGTTTGCATGTAAAATCGCAAAAAAGATTTCAAATAATAATTCACAGGTAAATCACTATGTAAATTTTCTAATGAAACAAAAGTATTATTTGAAATCCTTAAGAAAATCTCCAAGTAATATTTCGTAGGAAAATCCGTATGTAATATTAGTAATAAATCCCCATGTAATTATTTTTTCAGTTAAATTCCCATATTAATTTGATGCGTTTTAAAATATTTTTCCATGAAAATTTGCAAGTAATATATACATTTTTAAAATATTATTTTTATTTAATTTTACCTTATATTCTTTACAATTCAACTACATTATAATAATCATTCCACACATGTCTAATCTAATTATAACAAAAAAAAAATATAATTCGTAACATTAGTATTAATAACATATAATTCTTAATCAAAAAGCAAATTATCGCAAATGTGAAACTTAATAGTATAATGAACATCTCATTCCTGATTATAGTCACTTTCATTCCCGTTATCATCAGGGATAGAACCAGATTCATTCACATTATTAAAGTCATCGTCAATTTTATTCTCAGAACCTTGATTGTCTTCTTGAGATAATAATTCATTTGAAGATGATGCATTAAAATTTACGTATTTCTTCGGTAAGTCTAATTTCTTGCTCATCTTTTTATTTTTGCGCCACTCTTCTTGCAACTGAGCATATAAGTCAGCATTGGAAGTATGCACCTGAGATTTAATTATCTCATCAATTTCTCCTGGTAAAGTAGATGCTGATTGTTTAAGTGCTTTTACAGATCGACACAAGGAGCCAATGCTTGCAGCCCTTCCTTTTTTCATTCCACCAACAGATTGCACCAAATATCTATCTCACTTAATTGACTTGCTGAATTAGTATTTTCTAACTCAGTTGATGCACTTTGAGAAGCTGATAGTTCTTATTTTTTTTTAAAATTATTCTGCACCAAAATAAGTTATTTGAGATATAATATAATGCCAATAGAACATCTTTCTTAGGGGAAAAAAATAATAAGGACAAGAATTAAGCATCGTTCTCAGGAGAAAAAAATACGTAACATAAAGCTCAAAAATGAGAAACAACTGCTCAAATACAAGGAGTCAAGAACAGAAGTTGAATCTTGGCAAAGAATATGACTTTGAAGCTTGTAACAAATCCACAATCTCATTTAAAGAACTTTAACATATAATATGAAGGGCTGATCATTTTGACAATCGAATTAAAATTAAGCAAATAGATGAATGTTGCAGCAGTGAAATAGAATGAATAGCAGATAAAGAGGGTAGCCACCCTGCTTTAAATTTGACATTGTACCATATCATTACAAGAAACTTGCCTGGTCCAAGTCAATTCTCTACCATTTCAATAATATCTTGAACAATAAAGAGGCCTATTACTACTCATTACAAGAAATTTCTAAACTAACTCAGCTGTTTAGACTAACTCAAAAATAAAAAGGAAACAAAAAGCTACCCATATTGTAAGTCAATAATGAAAATAAAGGTCTACATCAATTTTCTACCAATTTAATCATATTTGCATCTTAATCATAAAGAGACCTATCACTTACTCATTCGACTATTCACATCAGTATTCACTTGAAATCCTACTTTTGAACTAAGAACTAGCAACATGCGTTAGGAATGAAACATTTGAAAAAACACACAAACTAGAATCACTTCATTTTATTGAACTCTTTGACCTGGTTGCAGATTTAGCTGGGGGCTGCAGTAGGATATTTATTATTCCCATATTACTCTACTTTGATGGTCATTTATCCATAAAATATCAGTCAAAATTATAAGTAAATCTAACTAGTTACTACGACACTTTCCCTTATATATCATTAACTTCAACAACTAATAAGAAAAAGCACATAATAAAGTAAGATGGTTTTTTTTTGTGAGTTTATATCTATATGAATATGATTTGGAATGATGCGACTTGTTCCATACAAACTGACAAAATTTATCATCTTTTAGTAGTTAGTTCCATAGTTGCTAGTTTGTATGGAATTAATGTTGGATTACCATAGCCACTTGTTATGCTTTTATGAGTAACTTCTATCACGTGATTATGTAAGAGTGGTTCCATAATCTCCTTCTATTTGTACTAGGATCTCACGACCCAAATTTTCCACATTAGGATGTCGTGATGGCACCTAATCTTTAAGACTAAGTAAGCCTAACATTCATCGATAGCTTAACAGAGATAACAAAACATGGATAATAAAATAAACCGATAAAGCTCATAATAACTTCAAAATGGAACATCAACAACATAATCCCCAAAACCGGTGAAACTAAGTCATAACCTCTACAAAATGTACTAACATCTCTACTACAACACTATCTGATAATAGGGTAAACAAAAGTAAAAAAGATAACAGAAGTTGACTCTGAGGCCTGCGAACGTCGAGCAGGTATATCGTGAAGTCTCCAAAAAGATTACCGAACGATCAATGGCGTCCGGCACGAGCAGATGTACCTGGATCTGCACAAAAATATATAGAAGTGTAGTATGAGTACACCACAATGGTACCCAGTAAGTATCAAGCTTAACCTCGGTAGAGTAGTGACGAGGCCATGTTAAGACACCTACTAGGATAAAAAAATTAAATAGAGTATAGCATAGTCTAATAATAAAAAGTGAGTAAGTAAATGATAAATAAGCAGTTCAATAATGTAAGCTAACAACGAAAATTTAAGCGGTAAAGGCAAAAAGTAGTGAACACATGATGAAACTACCATTAGTCAAAAACGGACAATTACAATTAAGACAATGGAGAAGACAACAAGAACTGCTCAACCAACAAGCCTTTTTTACATAGGATGTACAATAAGAATCATAACCGAGGTACCACACCTCATAACCTCATTTCATAACTGCAATCACAATCTTTTCTTATATCACCGCGTGAGCCTTAAATTTATTTTTAAACATATTTTTCCTGAAATATTTACACACGTTTTAGCCCCCTTATCTCACCTCGTGGCTTTAAGTAATTGCCTTACTAGCAACATGCGTATAACTCCTACCTTATCTCACCGTATGGGGAGGATGTAAGGCCCCGTAAAATTTTGCCAAGGAATTTAATGTTTTGTGCCGCGACACAGATTTTTTGGGTTGAAGAATGCATTAAGGAGTTGGTGAAAATTTTTGGCAGAAGAAGGCAATTATACGGTCAATTTCGTGACCGCAGATTTGTTCCGCGGGCCACATATCCATTGCGGAAGTGAGCAAAAAATTTGTTAAATTTTGTAGGTCATTTTGTGGTCCATTATGCGATCGCATATCCGTTTCGTGGTCCACATTTATGTCGTAGATTTAGCATGAAGAATTTCGAATGGTGATTCTGCGGTCCATTTCGCGGCCGCATAACTGATCTACGGACTGCAAACCTGCCGCGGACCTATCCAGACCAACTCAGTTTTTGGGATCATTTTTGCGGTCCATTTTGCAGGCCGCATACCTCTTCTGCGGTCCACTCTGCGATCGCAGAGTTGAGTTCGGAGGGTCCATTTTCTATTTTTATAACCCGACCCCATTTCTTATAAAGCTACTTTGGGATTATTTTGGCAGGGCTAAACACATATTTTAGAGAGAGGGAAGTCTTTAGAGAGAGAGGAAGGAGCCCCAAGTGCATTGATCATCAATCCCTGTCCCAATCTTGAAGATTCAAGGGAATCATTCACTAGACCATCATCTATCCGGGTAAGACCTTGTCTGAAAACCTTCATACAATTGTTATGGGTTTAATTAGGTTATGGAGTTGGAGATAAACCATGTATATGACATTAGTGGTAGTAGGTGGGATTGTTAAACTATTTTGGGTAGTTTCTTCTTGGAATTGGTTGAGGGAGGAAGGGATTATCATTGTAGAGCTTCATAGTCGATTTTGCATAATAGGTGTTTGACAAAGTTCCTAAGAGAGTTACACCATGAGAATCCTTCTAATTATTATCCGATTTTTGCTATCTTCCTATAGATTGATATTTCTAGAAGTGTTGGGACTTTGTAGTAACTTAAAGAAAGCTCAATCAAGGTATGTTGGCTAAACTTCTCTCTAGAGTCGAATTCCATGATGATCCCGTAAGTTTCACGTATGGCTGCCCCAAGTTCCTAAATCCCATGTTACGGGTTGTTCCTAATAAATTTGATTATTCTAAACAAGTGTTTTGTTGAAATATATATGTACTCAAAATATGTTCCAATTGCTCCTATCTTATCATGATCTCTCTCGAGAATGAGTTCAAGTAAGGGTGATGTATTAAAACGTTATCACTTCAACTAGTGTTTCAAATGAAAGTCTATTATGCTTAACTTGGAAAGAAAACCAATTGTACTTAAAACTCATATTGCTCATATACATGTTTGAGGTCTTGATTCCAAATGCCCTTAATTGTTGATAACCTATGATAATGTTTGAAAGTGAAAGAAGTGAGAGTGAGATAGAAAATGTGGCCATGGTTGTTGTAACTAGTGCATTTGAGTTGAATTCGTGTTTCAATCGTAAATCACCATGCTCTCCTTTATAAATATTTCCAATGTGATTTGAGTTCTTACATACTAATGAGTTAAAATTGTGTATTGCCCTTTTGGGGAAAAAGTATTTCAAGAATAAGTGATGTATCACTCGTTTATCATTTTAACTTGTGCTTCAATTGCTAGTCATTTTGCTCCATTCTTTGGAAAGGAATATATTGTGTTTAAAACCTTCATTACTAATGAACCTAGAGTTGTAATTTCCGGAATACTCTATATGTTGATGTTTATGATGATGATGATCCTTGAAAGTTGTAAGGCCCTGTACAATTTCGCCAAGGAGTTTAAGGGTTCGTGGTGCCGAGGTAGGCTTATGTGTTTGAGGATTGTAGCTCGCCGCGGTACGAACTTTTTGGGTTGAAGAATACACTGAGGATTTGATGGAATGTTTTGGTAGAAGAACGCAATTCTGCAGTCTGTTTCGCGACCACTGAACCATTTTGTGGGCCGCATAAGCATCGCAGAGTTGAGCAGGGAGTTTGTTGAATTTTGAAGGTCGTTTTGCGGTCATTTATGTGATCGCATAGTAGTTTCGTGGTCCGAACTTCTATCATGGAGTTAGCATGAGGAAATTTCGTTGGACAATTCTGCGGCCGCATAAGTGGTCTGCGGACCACAGACCTATCGCAAACCGGTCCTGAGCAGCCCAGTTTTTGGGCATCAATTTTGCGGTCCATTTTGCAGACCGCATACCTGTTATGCTGTTAATTCTGTGACCGCAGACCTAAGTTCAGAGGGTCTATTTTTCTATTTTTATAACCCGATCCCATTTTAATAAATAGCCTTTGGGGCTCAGTTTCGGGCGATTACCTGATGATTTTAGAGAGAGGAAAGAGCATTTTAGAGAGAGAAGGAGGAAACCTAACAATCTAATCATCCAATCTTGTACCAACCTTCAAGAATCAAGGAAACCAATCACTAGATTATCATTTATTTGGGTAAGTCCTACTTCTAAACATTAATGCAAGAGGTTATGAGTTCTAGTATATTGTAGGGGTTGGAAATAGGCCATGCATGTGACCATAGGTTGTAGTATGTGGGATGAATGAACCATTTTGGTTAGTTTCTTGTTGAAATTGGTTGAGGGAGGAAGGGATTACCATTGTAGAGCTTTGTAGTCTATTTTGCATACTAGGTGTTTGACAAAATTCCTAAGAGAGTTACACCATGAGAATCCTTCTAATTATTATCCAATTTTCGCTATCTTCCTATAGATTGTTGTTGCTAGAAATGTTGGGACGTTGTAGTAACTTAAGGAAAGCTCAAACAAGGTATGTTGGCTAAACCCCTCTTTTAGAACTGAACCCCACAATGGCCTTGTAAGTCCCGTGTTGCTCATTATAAATTGATTATTCCGAACAAGCCTTGTGTCAAAAGATACATATGCTCAAATTGTATTCCAAATGTTCTTCTTTGTTAAGTTACTATTTGAGAGGGTGATTAAAAATGGGTTGTGTGTTGATATGTTATGATTTGAAGTGTGATTCTAATGAAAACTAGCATATCGATTTGTGTAAGAAATCACATGTGTCTAAGACCCTTAATTTGGTTAGTTGATCAAATGTGTATCAAATGTCTTGAATTAAATTGCATTGTTGTTGATAATATATAAGGATGTTTGAAAGTGAAAGAAGGAGGTTGGAGATGGAAAGTGTGGCCACTATGCCAATAATGAGAGTTATACGTTTGCCCAAATGTGGCTATTTTAACTAATGCTATGCTTTGTAAGTGTTTTCAATGTGTCATTAGCTCTTATATATATTCATGACTTGAAATTGTGTATTGTCCTTTTTGGAAAAAGTATTTCAAGATTAAATGATGTGTTACTCGTTTATGCTTTTAACATGTGCTTCGATTGCCAACCAGTTTACTCCATTTCTTGGAAAGAAATTCATTGTGTTTAAAGCCTTCATTGCTAATAAACCTAAAGTGGTGATTTCCGAAATATTCTATTTGTTGATATTTATGATGATGATCCTTGAAAGTAAAGAAATGAAAGTGTGGAATATAAGATACGACCATCGTGCCTTGGGATGATGAATCATAAGTATGGCCAAGAGAGCCAATGAAATTATAATGATGTTGTGAATGGTTAAAATTACTAACGAGGCTATATATAGTGTGAAGGGTAATGAGGTGAATTTGAAATATATTTGTGCTTTTTTTTCCCCTTGTGACCAAACAAAAATATTTTTGGGAGTATTATTAGCAAACCAAGGAAGTGTGGGTCATAAAGCCCATACCCACGTGTGAGACTAAAATATTGATGTGATTGTGGTTATCCACTTAATTGGGATGAGGTTGATATTAGCTGTGAATTGGAAAGTCAACCCACACGGCATATGTGGAAAGGCGGTCTAGCCGATCGGGTGGTGATCGGACACCATGTTGCGCACATGGTGATACTACTCTTGGTAACACCTTTCTTTCGCACCATATGTCAAACCACATTGTTTGTGGGGAGATGGCCTGGACGATCGGGCGTGATCGGACTCCGTGCTAGTAATACGGTGGTATATCAGTGCTAATGATCTCCCAACCAAAAATATATATTATTTCCGTGTTTTGAAAATTGGCATGTTTTAACTAGGCATTTGGATATTATTAATTGTGACTTGCTATTTCTATGGTTTTCCCTTTCTTATATTGGCATTCTATTTTGAAAGCGGACATTTAGCTTTACATACTAGTACTATTCCATATGTACTAACGTCCCTTTTGCCATGGGCGCTGCATCTTCAATGGATGCAGGTAGATCGTCAGCAGGTGGTTTTGACCCTCTTTAGAAGTTACTCTCTATTTAGCAGATTTTGGTGAGCCCTACTCTATTCCGGGCTTCATGTCATTTGACGTTGTACGTTACATTTTGAGGTATAGCCGGGGCCTTGTCGCCGGCACATCCATACTACTCTTCTGTTTTACTTAGAGGCTCTGTAGATAGGTTATGGGTGGTGTATGATGTTGAGAATTAAACTAGTAAATGTTGGTATTTGGGCGAACATGTTTTCATCATATCAGTAAACTTGTTATATTTTGGAAATCATAAACGAATATCCTTTAATAATGGAAAATATTATGCAACACTTGACTCTTCTCATGTCTATCACCTGTACTGGTTCTTATATTGTTAATTGGCAAGGTTGAGTAGAAGGTATCTAACAGGCTTGCTTAACCGGGGTATCTCGGTTGAGTGCCAGTCACACTCCCCAAGGTTGGGGTGTGACAAAAGTAAAGAAATAAAAGTGTAGAATATAAAATACGACCAACGTGCCAGGAATGAAGAATCATACGTATGGCCAATAGTGCCAAGGAAATAATAATGTTGTGAATGGTTGAAAGTACTAATGAAGCTATATATAGTGTGAACGGTTATGAGTTGAATATATTTGTACTTTTGTTTCCCTTGTGTGCAAACAAAATATTTTTGGGAGTATTATTAGCAAACCGAGGAAGGGTGGGTCGTTAGGCCCACACACAAAACTACACGTGTCGGTGTAGGAGTTGATTGTGATTATTCCACTTATTTGGGATGAGATTGATGTGTTGAGATTATTCCCCTTATTTGGGATGAGATTGTTAATAACCCTAAATTTGATGTTGACTCACACGACATATATGGGGAGACGATCTAGCCGGTTGGGTGGTGATCGGAGGCCATGTTGCGCGCATGGTAGTTCCTACTCTTGGTAACACCTTTCTTTATTTTGCATCACATGCGAATCCACATTGTTCGTGAAGAGACGGCTTAGCCTATCGGGCCGATATCGGACTCCGTGCTAAAAACACGATGGTATATCGGTGCTAATGATATCCCAATCAAAAATAATATTACTTTCGTGTTTTAAAAATTGTTATGTTTTAACTTGGCATTTGGGTATCGTTGGATGTTATTTGCTGCTTTCATGATTATTCCCTTCTTATATTGGCATTCTATTTCTAAAGAGGACATTTAGCTTTACATACTAGTACTATTCCACATGTACTAACGTCCCTTTTTTCGGGACGCTGCATCTTCAATGGATGCAGGTGGTTCGTCAATGGGCAACTTCGGTCCTCGTTAGCAGTTTCTCTTTATTCAGCAGGTTTTGGGTGAGCCCTACTCTGTTCCGGGCCTAATTGCACTTGATGTTGTACTTTGTGTTTTGAGGTATAGCCAGGGCCTTGTCGCCGACACTTCGATATTACTCTTCTGTTGTACTTAGAGGCTCCGTAGACATGTTGTGGGTGGTGTTCAATGTTGGGAAATGAACTAGAAGTGTTGGTATTTTGGCAAACATGTTTTCTCTCATAAATATGAATTTGTGATATTTTAAAAATAGTAAATGAATATACTTTGAGTAATGAAAAAGAATATGAAGAACTTGACTCTTCTCATGTATATCTCTTGTTATTGGTTCTTAAATTGTTCATGGGTAAGGTTGGGTAGAAGGCATCAAGTAGGCTTGCTTGACCGGGATATCTCGGTTGAGCGCCGGTCGCGCTCCTCGAGGTCGGGGCGTGACACATATCAACCCCTATCTTTATATCACCGCATGCATATCAATCTCACAACACAATAAGCAACTCGCACCACATGTGCCCATATGCCACAACACATGCCAAAATCAACAATACCAATATTACCACAACATATAGCCCATGGCTCAATCACAATGTGTACAAAAATATCAATAACAACAAAATGAATGCGGAATACTCAACAAAAAAAAGATATCTCAATAATTAACAACTTCAACCTCAATGTGATAATGGCTTGCACAACTTCAACATCAATAATCTAACAAGAAGATATCTCACAAAATAACAACTTCAAGTAAGACTTATTCAACAATAACAGGGGTAACAAGACAACGAGGGAGATAGCAATTTAAACTAAAGCATATAAGAGCAATTACAACAATAAAGGATATAACAAATGCTAACAACGTCAATTAGAGCATGTGAGAGTAAATTAACAACGAAAGATGTAATGTGTTGTAACAAATTAAATTAAATACATGGAAGAAGTCTAAAAGTCAAAATCGGTCAAAATACCATATATAGCCCGTGTACACACTCGTCACCTTGTGTGCACGTCTTTCACATTACAATTAACACACAACAACCCAAATCCTACACAAAGTTAGGCAAGATACTTACCTCAACAAGGCCAAATCAACCCTCGAAGATAGCTTTTCCCCTATAACTTGCCCCACATGGCTCAAATCTAACCAAAAATGACTTAATAACATCAAACAATGCAAGAAAAATAAATTACAATAGATAAAACTTTGATCTTTACTCAATTCCCCAAAAGTTAACAAAAGTCAACCCTCGAGCCCACCTTGTCAAAACCTGGGTCCAAGGGTAGATTCCGACTACCCATAACCCCACGAGTCTATATATGCTGTCAGGATAAAAAACCTACTATAGGCCATAATGGCGCCCAACGTCGCCGTCAAGCAAGCCAACGGTAAAATTATAAACTTAATAACTCATTTTGTTATATTTATAATCCTAAATCCCATTAAATAAATAGAGTGAAATCTGGTACTCGTAGAAACCTGTGATTTTCTTTACCAAATCCCGTATAAAATATAAAATTACAAGGTGAAATGATAATAATAACATGAACTACAATAATGAACATCCGCTAGGAACCCCCAAAATCCGGTGTCACAAGTGCACGAGCATCTACTAGAAGGTACAATAACAATACAACATCTGTCTGGAGTACAAAATAGACAAGATAATGTAACTAATTAAGATGGAGACTCCGTATACTGTGGGTCGTAACATGGAATGCAGCTCACCGTGAAGTCCCGGCAATAGCCGCGCCTTTGCGCCCCAAAGACCACCAGACATATATATACCTGCACAATAAGTGCAGCAAGAGTAGCATGCGTACGTAAATCAACGCGTACCTAGTAAGTATCTAGCCTAACCCCGAAGAAGTAGTGACGTGGGGTCGACATCGATACTTACTAGTGGTCCAATAAATCAAATACAGTAGGAAGTAAGCAAATATGAGGCATGATAAATAAACAGTATAAACAAATATAGGTACATGATATAATCCTCCTCTGAACAGTAAACTCAAGCTCTCAATTATCGGTCACCTCCTCAACCGGAGTATATATGTAAAATAGTTCCCACTAGATAGGTCGTCACAACTCAAATCAGGAAAACTCATGGATACGATGGTTTTTTGTCAAATATTACGCACGACGCTGTCGAGGCGAACGGTCCGATACCATAATAGTGTTTCATGAAGCTGCCGAGGCGAACGACCCGATCCCATAAGAGTATTTATAGAAATGCTGAGGCGAATGGTCTGATCCTATTAGAATATGATGATGCCGAGGCAAACGGCCCGATCCCATAAAAATATGATACTGCCAAGGCGAACTGCCCGATCCCACAAGAATATGATACTACTGAGGCGAACGGCCCGATCCCATAAGAGTGTGATACATAATCCTGCCGAGGCGAAAGGCCTGATCCCATAAGAGTGTGGTACAATTACCTGTCGAGGCTAACAACCCGATCCCATAAGAGCGTAGTACATAATCCTGCCGAGGCGAACGACCCGATCCCATAAGAATAAGAAGCTTTAACGGGTCCTGCACCCCACTCATAAATACACACGTGTGAGTTATGAAATTTAAAGAAGCTTTTCAATGAAAACGCACAACGCGAGAGAAATTCGTAAGGGAAGCACAACTATTCCGCGGCTAATCAAGTAGCTCGTCAAATCTCTTACAATAGCGATCTATCACTCTACGCAAGCCTGGTCTCAAGTAGTAACGCAAAATAAAGGAATTAAACAGGTAAGGATAACTCAAATAGTACAATTAAAGCATGGCGTAAACCTAAGTCTACCCGTACAAATCAGGAATAATAGCATACGCACGGACACTCGTCACCTCATACATGCGTAGCTATCACAACATGTAGCACATAAGAATATAACACCTATAGGGTAAATTCCCCCTCACAGGGTTAAACAGGAGACTTACCTCGCTCCGAAGTTCCATAACCGGCTCCAATACCTCTCTAACACCTCAACTCAAAGACAAATGATCCGAAACTAGTCAAACAATGTGCAAATCAATCAAAATATACTCCAATGCTTATAATTAATCAATTTATAAAAATTCCCAACTTCGCTCGAAAAGTCAATAAAGTCAACCCTCGGGCCCACGTATCCGGATTCCGAAAATTTTCAAAGATAAACTTTACCCATAACATTAAGAACTCAAATATATAATTTATTCCAAATTCCATGTCTAATTTCGTGGTCAAAATCCAAAACTACGATTTCTAGTTTTTTCTTCAAAAATCCCACAATTTCCACCTATTCCATGTTAAAATCTGTATATAATCCATGTAAATAGTTGGAAATTGAACAAAATTACTTACTCAAAGATTGTAGATAAAACCCCTCTTCACAATCGCCTCCTACCGAGCCTAGGGTTCCAATAATGTGAGAATGTCTCCAAAATCCCGACTCCCAGTCCTTTTACCAGGTGCAGATGCCGCATTTGCGACGTAGGGTTCGCATTTGCATATCCTCACAATTGCGGACAAGTGTTCGTAATTGTGAACCAAGAAAACAATCTATAGACTTCGCATTCACAAATGCGAACCAAGGCAAAAATCTACAGGCTTCGAATGTTCGCAATTGCGATACCTGAGCACTAGCAACACCAGCAATCTTTTCCGATACGGAAATGAGCATAACTCTCTCATACGACATCGAAATTTGATGATTCTTGTTGCTATAGCTCCGTAATTACGATACAGATCTAATAGTTCAATCAAATCACTAATCAAAGGTGGTTTTCTCAATATAGTATCTTTTATACCTAAGAAAACGACACTGAAACATCAAATAACAATGTGACACTACCCAAACACATCTGAAACACACCCGAGGCCCCCGGGACCCAGTCCAATTACACAAACCAGTCCCAAAATATAACACGAACCTGCTTGAGGCCTCAAATCACACCAAACAACACCAAAACCATGAATCGACGATCAAATCCTTCTTTTAACTTTCAAATATTCAAACTTCGACGAATGCGTCCGAATTACACTTAAACATTCCAGAATGACGCCAAACTTTACGTACAAGTCATAAATCACGATATAAACCTATTCCAAGGCTCAGAACCCAAACGGACATCGATAACACCAAAGTCCACTTCAAACCAAACTCAGAAAATTTTAAAACCTTTGAATTGCCACCTTTCCACAATAAGTGCTGAAATGCTCCCGGACCACCCGATACTCAACCCGAATATACGACCAAGTCCGAAATCATCATACGAACCTATTGGAACCTTCAAATCCCGATTCCGAGGTCGTTTACTCAAAATTCAAACTTTGGTCAACTCTTATAACTTAAAGCTTCTGAATTGAGAAGTTTCCATCCGAATCAACTCTGAACCTCCCAAAATTCAATTCCAACAACACATACAAGTGATAAAACATGAAGTTAAACTACACAAGGTCTCAAACTGCTGAACGGCCTGCTAGAGCTTAAAACGACCAATCGGGTCATTATATTCTCCCCTACTTAAACATACGTTCATCCTCAAACGTGTCATGAACCGTTCCAGAGGTACCTCAAAATCACTGCTCAACACCTTGTGCACCTACCTGTGCCACCACAAACCAAGTCAATACATTTTCTCAAGCCAGACTGAAGATCCTCCCTTTTTAGTCAATAAGCCTTAGGACCAAATTCCAATCTCCGAATTTCTCTACAAGACCTGATTCTAACATATGAACACCGTATTAATCTCCACACACTGAACCCACACATGATCATGCACCCATGCTGACATCACACAATGCACCGCATAACTCATTTGCCCATGGTAACCTCCTCCAAGCACAACAACTGTAAATTCACTGACCCGATGCCCGTACTATACCTTATAACACATCTAAGCCCGGTCTCAACCCTCACAATACAGCAACGACGAAAGAGATGCGCAGGAACTCATAACCACCCATTAAATCAGTAACTCACGGAGTTCCTCTGCTCGACAAGAACCATTACCTCACCAGAACTGAATAGTGACATTTTCCCTTTAATATATCTTACATAAATCTGATAGCACTGATTTCAGGTCCAATAACCTCGTCTCACCCAGTACAAGCTGTTCAGGCAATAAGACATCTCAAACACTGACCAAGATCTTATATGATGCCATCAGTGTGCCAACAAGCCACAACTTGAATATGACACATAAGGAAGAACGAACTCTGGAAAAGAACTACCCACTCGTGTAATGAATAAAACAACCAAAAAGATGCTATGAACCCTTCCCAGTGAATGAGAAACAAAATACACAGAAATAAGTATAAGGAACCGTACTCAACGTCTCACAGTTGTGGCGTGCAATCCGATCCACACATTATACCATTACGGCGTGCATACCGATCCAAATAACATACCCATGGCGGTATGCCACCCGATCCACACATGATAATAAACAAGGAAATACCCATCAAGCCATAATGCTTATACCTATGAAATACCCAAATATCCGCCACAAGCACGCCAAGTGCATAAATACGACTCTGGGGAGACAGATAGCGCCATGCGCCACAAAACTCAAGCTCGACTAAGGTGAAATAATGACAAGCTACACAGGACCACAACACCCGAAGACTCCTCCATAAATAGTGCTATGCTGAATGAACACATCCAACCTGACGTAGAGCATACATTCATATTAGATCTACTAGCGGACCTCAAACCGATTCCGATCATCCCATATTGGGCCAATAACCTTCCAAGAATTCACAATGACCCTATTCATGACACATAAGAGTAGTCGTCGAATCCAAAACAAACTCCCACAGTCCACAACCAAAGGAATAGAGTGCCTTTCAGTCATAACCTCTCCCATTGGCGACATTATCAAAATCTCCATACCTGTTTTAAATCTCAAACAATCGAATGACTAACATGTCGCACTTATACGATCTTCTCGTGGGATATACTCCCACAACCCTCCGCACAAGGTAGTAAAATCTGAACATTAATGGCTATCAACCATGCTATTTCTATAATATTGGCCAAACATCCGCATTTCAATACCCAACACTCCTACCACAAAATAGACTATTCTCAAGCTGCCTGAAAGTAGTGCCAGCATATTCCGAAAATCTAAAATCTTCTCGTGCTCCTCCAAGCTCACGACATTCTTGTTGAAACTGAACCGTAACCTCGATCCCAACTTCCCATTACTATACCGCTCACAACACCTATCATGCCACTATGCGAGAGTCCAAGAATTTCATCATTACCCCTGAACCACCAGTAGAACACATACTTCATTGGTTAGAACCACTTTCACTCCACTTATTTCTGAAGAACAATTGCAACACGCAATCAAATTCCCATAACCGTAGAAAATCAAACCTCAAGTTGTGGTCTAAACTACCATAATTCTTCTGGGATTCATTTACATATAACAAGGCCATCAGAATCAACTACTTCCAAATCAATCCAATTACGGTGGCTGTCAAAACCGCACATACAACCACGAGTCATCTATATATCCTTCGATGATGGGTATTATTACTTTGAATGGGTCTATGAGACCATATCGTTTCAATACCCATCATCCATCTCATACCCTCCTTATGCACTTAATAGTATTCCCAATTGATACACCCATTCTAAAAGACCCCTCGCTAACCGAAGCTCTTTCTCCCATTTACCTAACACTGCACCATAGACCCGATGATAACATAGAAATTACCCAAGTATTATCCATACTTTGCTGTAAAACCCAGTCCTCAGCCACATAAAGAACCCAAAATCTTTAAACACCACACTTTAATTCTTGCACCCACTAGAACCATTATTGAGAGTCACCCACTCTGACCTGGTCCTGAATATATAACCAAACTCTAGTGCTCTGCTAGCACATGGACACTTTCAAGGAAGCAACCAGATGAATTCTTTTCCTTGCCTTTCACCTCTACAGGAAGCATAAATCTTGAGACATCCCCAACACCTACACATGAATCAATAAGGCAAATGCAACTCATATACATCAAATTTCCTTATCCAAAATACCTCTTAGTCATAACTAATCTGCCAATGCATCGATAACCAGAAACCGCACAGGCACACAACCACGTGGCCCAATCATAGACAGTGGGCTCCCCCACTTAGCTTTACGCTAGAATCACTTAAATCTCGACCCCTCAACGACTTCTTCTTCTTCCTGGTTACCGTGGTCCCACACCGTTGCTCAGCCATATTTCTCATAAGTTCTTGTTGGACTAATCATAACACATCCCGAATTATCAGCCACAATTGCACACTCGACTTCCTAACAGTCGTACCATCTTCTACAAGAGATCCAAGCTCACATCGTAGTACATGCATCCCGTGTTAGGCATAAAGTAGAATTGTTTGTAGGAACCTAATCATGAAATATAGTTGGAAATTAATTATAATCACTACCCCAATGATTATAGATGAAATCCCCTCTCCAAGTCACTTCTTATCGAGTCTAGGTTTCTAAAATGTAATGAAATCCCAACTTTTCACCCTTTTGATAACTGCAGATGTCGCAATTGCAACACTGGATTCACAATTGCAAAGAACATCTCGCAAATGCGGCTACTGACAGCCTAAAGGGAACTTTACAAATGTGACAATGGGTTCACAATTGCGAACTCTATCCCCATCGCAAATGCGACAAAATATATCGCAAATGTGATCCTACCCGGACTAGCCTATCTTTGCAATTGGGGGTAAGGAATTACAATTGTGATACTTGACCCTCACCTGTTCACTTCGCAATTGCGAGGCTGGTGCTCACAATTGCGACATCAGAGACACCAACACACCAACAAGCTATTTTTAGTCTAAACCTTTCCAAAACACGTCCGAAACGCACCTAAGCCCCCGGGGCTCCAGACCAAGTATCCACACAAGTCTAAAAATATCCTACGAACTTGCTCGCATGATCAAAATACAAAAATAACATCTAGAACTATGAATCAGACATCAAAACACATGAATTTTAAAGAAAAGTTCAAGAACCTCTAGAATTGCAACCAAGCGTCCGAATCCTATCAAATCAACTAAAATGATACCAAATTTTGCAGACAAGTTCCAAATAGCACAACAGACTTATTCCTAGCCCCCAAACTAAATTCCAAACCCGATAGCCAAAAGTCAACCTACGATCAACTTGAAAAATCTTCTAAACCTCAAATTTCTAACTTTCGGCAAAATAAGTAAAATCAACCTATGGACCTCCGAATTCGATTTCGGGCATACGCCTAAGTCCAAAAATTATGGTACGAACCTGTCAGAGCCATTGAAACACCGTTCCGGAGTTATTTTCACAAAAGTCAAACTTTGGTTAATATTTTTAACTTAGGCTTCTAAGCTAGTAACCAAAGGGTCCATATCAATCCAAAACCTTCGCAAAACGAAACTAACCAATCCCTCAAGTCATAAAATCATAAATACACATCTGTGAAGTATCAAAAGGGGAAATAAGGTGCAAATACACAAAACGATTGGTCAGATCATTACATAGGACAAGTGCAACTCTGAGGGATTTATTTAACAAAATTAAGAGATTCTTGCTCGCAAAAAAATAAAAAATAAAAAAAGAATCTATCTAAAAATTAAGAGTTTGTCATGGATTTCCTTCTAACTTTGGTATAACCCAAAGCTAAGGCTAGAATCTTCTGCTCTTATATATTTGTCGTGTAATGTTTAGTCGGTATGGTGTTCACGGAGTCTTCTCCTACGATGATGGGCAGGATCATACTATTGACAGGGAGGTAATGAGTCGGAAAAAAGTAATAGAAGGAACACTTAGATAAGCAGCTTCAGCTTTCTCACTTACCCAACATTTTTTATGTGCAATGAGTGCGAAAATAAAATTTCGCAATTGAAGGATCTTATTTAGTAGTTTCTTCTGGAAATAAATGAAAGTACTATGTTTATGATGTTATTTTCTTGAAGAAATAAATTAAATATATATATATACTCCCTCCGTTTTAATTTATGTGAACTCATTTGACTGGGCACAAAGTTTAAGAAAAGAGAGAAGACTTTTGAATTTGTTGTATAAAATGAACACATATGTTTTGTGTGGCTATAAATCATTATATAAAGGTAAATTGTTTCCAAATAGGGAAATGAATCATTCTTTTTGGCACAGATTAAAAAAAAAATAGGTTCACATAAATTAAAATGGAGGGAGTATATATTACCATTCTTTTCCAAATCACTCAATGAGATATAAAACCATATGTATGAACTGAGGCGCCGTCATTTGAAACACGATTCATTTTGTTTTATTCAGACTTTGTCTTAAATTTAAGAGACTCCAAATGCTCCTTCATCAACTTCCTCCATCCAATGTGGTTTCACAGGCAAGTTATTTTTTAATATCTTGAAAAAGTTGGATCATTCCTGCAGCTGCTCTTTTCTCAAAATTATTTACTGTAGCTTCATTATAGTGAGGGAGCCATCTGAATTTCTTCTGCATGTATCAAATAAAAATTGTATTAGACATACAATCTCACACTAACAATATTTGAATATGAAACCAGATTATAAATTTCCTTACCTTGAATTCCTCAAACCACATATCGCGAGTAGATTGTGGGAACTTCTTCTAAGAAGGTTTAGCTAGCTCATATTTACTATGAATGCAACTATGAATACCTTCAATAACTGGCTTATGAGGATCAAACCTACATAATATATATATATATATATATATATATATATATACTCCCTCCATTTCAATTTATGTGAATCTATGTGACCGTGCACGAAGTTTAAGAAAAGAGAGAAGACTTTTGAACTTCTGGTGTAAAATGAGGCACATATATTTTGTGTGGCTATAAATCACTGTATAAAGGTAAATTGTTTCTAAATAGGGAAAGTGGTCATTCTTTTTGGCACGGACTAAAAAGAAAATAGATTCACATAAATTGAAACGGAGGAAGTATATATATATATATATATATATACATACATACAATATAAAATACAACATTGTGTATGTCATGAATGAAAATGTTGAATCGTTCACTCTTCTATATAATAATAAAAATACAAACTTAGTACAATTACCCATGCTCTGCAGGTTTAATCCATATTCGATGCTTTCACGACTCAATTCTCATCATAGGTCGTGATGGCATCCAATGTCGCCGTCAAGCAAGCCAACGGTGAACCATCAAGTTTTATCCAATTTTATACTATTAAAATTATGTGTGTCATTAAGTAAAGAAATCATAGAAACATACTTATATTCTTACTAAGTCATAAGTGTATATGAAACATAAAATGAAATGATGATAATATCAGGTACAACCATAATCATCTACTAGAAACTTTCAAAACCTGGTGGCACAAGTGTACAAGCAATCTAGTAGAAGATACAAACCACTATAACTACTGTATGAAACAAAAATAGGTAGAAGTGATATATATGACAAGAAGGAGGCTCCAGGTGTTGTAGATTAGAGGGGGGAGATCAACTCACCAATAAGCCTCCGGATAGTGCATATGCACACCCGTATGACCGCCTGGAGTATCTGCGAAAGTACCTGCATAATTAGGACAGAAGTGTAGTATAGGTATGTAAATCAACGCGTACCCAGTGAGTATCTAATCTAACCTCGAAGAAGTAGTAACGAGGGGTCGACATCGATACTTACTAGTGGTCCAATAAATAAAGTATATGAATAATAAAAAGACATGAAATACAACAACAATAATAAAATAAGACACTCTAACTAATATGATCCTTCAACATAATAACAATATGAAATCCTCAAATATCATGTGCTATCTCAAACCGATAAGGAATATCAAGTAAATGGCAAGTCTCAAATCGAAAGGGAAATCTCATGTATATTCTGACGCCTAGCGATATTACGCACGAATTATACGGAGGTCGTACGAAACGATCCCTAATAATAGTATATAATGCGGAGGTCGTACGACCCGATCTATAATGCTATTTCATAGCACTGCCGAGGCGTTCGGCCCGCTCTACAGGAATAGAGGAAACTTTTCGGATTACATGTCACATAAATATAACACAAGTATATGAACATCAAGAAATCATGATTTTTACCAAAAATTAAGTATCCCGCCAAAATTTAAGATAATGAGGCTCGGCCTAACATAATCTGTAATCAAATTTCAATTGTAAATTTAAGAAATTAAACTAACAAGTTGAGTTCAAATAATACAAATATTGCATGGTAAAATCCCAAGTCTAAGCGGGCATTAACATAATTTTAGCTACGTACGGACTATCGTCACCTCGTGCATACTTAGCGCCCACAACAAGTAGCACATATCAATTAAAGTACCTACGGGATAATTCCCTCTTACAAGATTAGGCAAGAGACTTACCTTGCTTTCAAGCCCTCTACTCGTCTCTCAAACCATACTAGTTGCCTCAAAACAATGCCGAGCAACCCGAAACTAATCAAATGGCGCATAAATAGATTAATATGTGTTTAAAAGTTAATAATTTAACTATTAGAGTAATTTTTTAACCCTCACTCGGAAAGTCCATAAAAGTCACCCCCAAGCCCATGTGTCCAGATTTCAAATATTTTGTAGGTAATTGTTACCCATAATCTTACGAACTCAAATATATATTTTATACCCAATAACATAATCAATTTCATGGTCAAATAATATTTTTACTAAAACCTAAGTTTTTCAACATAATTTTACTAATTGTTGTGTTAACATCTATACATAACCCATGTAATTAACTCACATTAGGTAGAAATCACCCACCTTATAGTGCTTGATGAAATACCCCATCCAAGAAGCTCCAAAAATGGCCAACACAATGAGAAATGAGAAAAATGAGCCTAAGTCCCGTTTTTAAAATGTGTTCTGCCCGGGCATTCCTTCTTCGCGATTGCGAAGGCAAAGATGCCATCGCCCAGAAAAATGTTCATCGCAAATGCGAGCAGGTCTCCGCGATTGTGAAGGCTAACCTGGCTAACCCTTTGCAAACGCGGACAACCCTTCGCGAACACGAAGGCCAATGGCCTGCCATCCCTAGTCCCAACTTCTTCTATGCGAACGTGACTTCCCTCTCGCGAATGCGTAGCTTCACTGCCCCAAGACTTCGTGAATGTGACCCTACCAATGTGAATGTGAAGCGTAAAATGCCTCCAGTACATATCCTTCATCGCGAACGCGAGACTCCCTCTGCGTTCGCGAAGAAGGAAACCAACACCAGAAAATCTGCCAATTTAGACTTTACTCCGGGCGGTCCGAAACTCACTCGCGCTACCTGGGACCCCATCCAAATGAATCAACAAGTCTATAAACATAATCCAAGCCTACTCAAAGTCTCGGAACACATACTATAACATAAAAACCAAGAATCGTACCTCAAAACCAAGTTAATCAACCTTTGAACTTCAAACTTCTTCTAGCTAGCTCCAAACACGACGAATTATACTTAGACCACTTGGAATGATGCCAAGTTTTATGCACAAGTCAATAATTTACCATATGAACCTATTTTAGGAATCGGAATCCCAAACGGACATCGATAACACCAAAGTTTACTTCAAACCAAACCTAGAAAACTCTAAAATTTCAAGATACCAACTTTCAATAATAATAGCCGAGACGCTCCTGGAGCACCCGAAACTCAATCTGAACATACGCCCAAGCCCAATATCATCATACTAACCCTGAGCTGGAATACATGGGCCTACTAGGAAGCTAGAGCACCCTGAGCAAGCAGTGGTTCTGAATACATGGGCCTACTAGGCTGGCCCCTCATGAACTGACCTATGCCCCGTGACGGGGCGCCACCGAATCTACCAGAATATTGAGGCCGCTTATTACTTGATGTATACTCTCGGATCTGATTGTGTATATGCTCGATCCTACGAGCTATCTTCACAACCTAATGGTAAGAATTTCCCATATCTGCCTCTCGGGCCAAAGAAACCTGAATCCTATAGTGCAAACCCGTAATAAACCTCCGCACTCTCTCTATAGATATGGGGAGTGTGATAACTGCATGACGAGACAACTCAGAGAATCTCGCCTCATAGTCGGTCACTGATATCTAACCCCGTAACTCTTCCTTTTACGAGGGTGGAATATACCTCTCTAAAAAGAAATGTATGAACTGGTCCCAAGTCTAGGGAGGCGAACCTGCCGACCTTCTCTGAAGATAAGACTACCACCATCTGCGGGCCTTCCCCTCTAGCTAAAAAGTGGTGAAGTCTACCCATTGATTCCACTACATCCATATTATGCAGCCTCTCCCTACAACAGTCAATGAAATCATGTGGGTCCTCTAATCGCTCATCACTGAAGACAGAAGGATGAAGCCTAGTCCATTTGTCCAACCACTTCTGCTCCATAACGATCACGACCGATCTGGTCTCTAGTCTAACTGCTGCAACTGGCTGAGCCTCGCCTGTAGGTAGTGTACCTGGGGTCTGATAAATGGTAACAGTGTGCCCTAGAGCATGAGCGGTAGGGGTCTGTGCTCCCCCTCCTTCCTAGGATATGGCCGGATTTCCTGGAAATAGTCCAGCCTGAGTCATAGAATCCATGAACCGCAACATACAACCCATAACCTCCTGAAATGCTAATGCGGTCATAAAGTCTGTTGGGGCCGGCTCAGTTGTAGGAACCTCATACAGCTCCTCAATAATAGGGTCCTCCACCGGATCCACTGGTGGTACCATATGAGCAACTCTAGGATGCCCTCGTTCTCTAGCAGGAGCTGTGGCCCTCCCTCGACCTCTGCTCTACCTCTAACGGTTGGGGGAGTAGCCTCTCTATCACCGGGTACTGCCATCATGCATGTTCTCACCATCTGTGAGAGAATAAGAGAAATATACTTAGCATAACATCAACTGCACGATAAGATGTGAGAAAGAGAAGTTTCCTAACAGCATATAGCCTCACGAAGATAAGTACAGACATCTCTGCACCGATCCGCAAGACTTTACTAGGCCTTCTCGTGACTCATGTGACCTATGTGGCCTAGTGTTCTAATACCAAGCTGTCATGACCCAATTCCCACCATAGGTCGTGATGGCGCCTAGCGTCGCCGTCAGACAAAACAACGGTGAACCATCAATTTAATTACTAACTTTTATATTCTTAAAATTTGTGTGTCATTAATTAATTAAAGTTAAGTAAAGAAATCATATAAACATGCTTATATTCTTACTAAGCCATAAGTGTATATGGAACATAAAACAAAATGATGATAATATCAGGTACAACCATAATCATTTACTAGAAACTCCCAAAACCCGGTGTCACAAGTGCACAAGCAATGTAGTAGAATATACAAACCACTATAACTACTTTCTGAAATAAAAATAGACAGAAATGATAAATATGACAAAAAAGAGGCTCCGGGTGCTGCATATCAGAGCATGGAGAGAAGCTCACTACTAAACCTCCGGATAGTGCGTATGCACGCCCTTATGAGCTCCTAAAGTACCCGCCTTAGTACCTGCAAAATTAGTGCAGAACTGTAGTATGAGTACGTAAATCAACGCGTACCTAGTAAGTATCTAGTCTAACCTCGAAGAAGTACTGATGAGGAGTCAAAATCGACACTTACTAGTGGTCCAATAAATAAAGTATATGAATGATAATTAGGCATGAAACACAACATTAATAATAAAATAAGAAACTCTAACTAAAATGATCCTTCAACATAATGACCATATGAAATCCTCAAATATCATGTACTATCTCAAACAGACAAAGAATATCAAGTAAATTCCAAGTCTCAAATCAAAAGGAAAATCTCATGTATATTATGACTCCTAACGATATTACGCACGAATTATATCGAGGTCGTACGGCCCGATCCCTAATAATAGTGTACACTGCCGATGTCGTACGACCCGATCCATATTTCTATTTCATAGCACTGCCGAGGCGTTCGGCCCACTCCACAGGAATAAAGGAAACTTTCCGATTACGGGTCACATAAATATAACACAAGGGTAGGAACATAAAGAAAGTATGATTTTTACCAACAATCAAGTATCCTGCCAAAATTCAAGATAATGAGGCTCGGCCTAACATAATCTTTAATCGAATTTTAATTATAAATTTAAGTAATTAAACTAACAAGTTGAGTTCAAATAATACAAATATTGCATGGTAAAATCCTAAGTCTACGCGAACATAAACATAATTTTAGCTACATACGGACTCTCGTCACCTCGTGTAACATAGTACCTACAACAAGTAGCACATAACAATTAAAGTATCTATGGGGATAATTCTTTATTACATGATTAGGCAAGAGACATACCTTGCTTCTAATCCCACTACTCGACTCTCAAGCCACACTAGTTGCCTCAAAACTCACCTTCGGGTCCACGCGCCTGGATTATAAATATTTTAGTACATTATTAATATCTATAACATTCCAAAACTTAAATATATAATTTATACCCAATTCCATAATCAATTTCGTGGTCAAATACTAGTTTTACTAAACCCTCTATTTTCAACATAATCCCATAATTCTACTAATTTCTATGCTAAAATTTACCCAAAACCCATGTATTTAACTCACATTAGGTAGAAATCACTCACCTTATAGTGCTTGATGAAAATAACCCTCTTTAAGAAGCTCCAAAATCGGCCAACACAATGAGAAATGGGAAACAAATGAGCCTAAGACCCATTATTAAAAAGTGTTATGCCCAGGAATTTCTTCTTCGCGATCGCGAAAGTCTCCTCACGATCGTGAAGGAAAAGATGGCATCGCCAAGAAAATGTTCATCGCGAATGCGACCAGGTCTCTGTGATCGCGATGGCTAATCTGGCCAACCCTTCGCGAACGCGAAGGCCAATGGCCTGCCATCCCCAGTCCCAGCTTCTTCTACGCGAACGCGTCTTCTCTCTCTCGAGCGCGTAGCTTTACTTCTCCAAGCCTTGTCGAATGAGAACCCACCAATGCAAACACAAAGAACAAAATGCCTTCAGTCTAAATCGTTCATCGCGAATGCGAGATTCCCTCCGCATTCGTGAAGAAGGAAACCAACACCAGAAAATCTGCCAATTTAGACTTTGCTCTGGGTGGTCCAAAACTCACCCGAGCCACCCGGGACCCCATCTAAATAAATTAACAAGTCTATAACCATAATATAGACCTACTAAACATCTCGAAACACATACGATAACATCAAAACCAAGAAATTCACCTCAAAACCAAGTTAATCAACCTTTGAACTTCAAACTTCTTCCAACTAGCTCCGAACGAGATGAATCATAATTAGACAACTCGGTATGACGCCAAATGTTATGCACAAGTAACAAATAACCATACATATCTATTCTAAGGCTAGGAATCCCGAACAAACATCAATAACACCAAAGTTTATTTCAAACCAAACTAAGAAAACTCTAAAACCTTCAAGATGCCACCTTTCAACAATAAACGCCGAAACGCTCTCGGACCACCCGAAACTCAATCCGAATATACTCCCAAGTCCAAAATCATCATACAAAACTATCGTAATATTCCAATCCCAATATCAAGATCGTTTACTTAAAAGTATTGACTCAATTCAAACTTGGCCACCTTAGGCCACTATTATTGTACTAAGTGTTTCGAATTCAACCCGGACCCCTTCCAAAACCAAACCAACTATCCCCTCAAGTCTTAAAATAGTAAAAGCAGATATGAGAAGTCTTAAATAAGGCAATGGGGATCTAAAAATTAAAACATCCGGTCGGATCATTACAGATGCTCATCATATTGCCAATCGTACTACACTAGGTGTCTGGAGTCATATTGGCTGGTGGAGACATCATCGGTTTAGTTTCTTGATTTATAGGTTATGACAGATTAGATTGAGGTTAAGATATAGTGTTATGAGGATGGGATTGACTGACTTCAAGAATAGGTTAAGGCACGAAAGTGTCTTTTATATGAAGTGGACCAGTATGAGATGGGGGGTGGGGGTTGTGATGGTATTATGGGAGGAATAGATCTAGTGTTATTGTTACACCTCATATTTTGTACGTGAGAGTACGTCATAAGTCAATTGATGTAAGCTTAGAAATAAGATCATCTTTAAAAGTAAATAAAATAAGTTAATCATGTTACATTGGAGGTTACAAATCTTTAAGATCATGAATAACAACTACCAAGAGGTTTGAAAGGCTTAGGAGCTAAGCAAATTGAAGAAAATAAGTTCCATCGAATGTCGACAAGTTGGAAATGTTGTAACATGTACTTTTGGGGTGCTACTAGGGTTTTAACGTAATAAGGAGTTTATGTTATGAGATATTTTAGTCGTATAATAGTCGTGTGTTACATTTTGAAGTCAAGCGAGTTTTGGAATAAAAGTTGGTGAAGGTCATCACAAGTTACATTCATAAATGTGCTGAAAATTAGGTCAAATGTTGCAGAGCTTTTCCCAATATACTTGGAATTACGGGATGATCCATATATAAAATTGCATATCTACGAGTTTGTTTTCCAGATCATTAAACCGTTTGTTGATACGACATCCGAGTTGAGAGATATTTGCAGTTTCGTGAGACTGCATCGGTGACAAGTAGGTATGTCACTAAAGCATATTGAGCAATATATATCGTGTGCTATATGAGGTCTTTTTGGAACGTATTATATACCAAATTGAAGGTTGTGAAATTTAGTTTCCAATACTCTTGACCGTTCATTCATACGACATCCGGATAAAAAGAGATAAGTGTCGGAAGATGGGCTAATGAGAGGGTGCCAAGCTAGCACCTCTTTGACTTTTTCAAACTTGATATATATAGGTCTTAGGCCGTGTTTATCTTCATTTTGCCATAGAACACGACCTGAGAACATCCATAAACATATCCACAAGCTCTCTTCTAAGGTTTCAAAGGATATTAACATCCTGGGTATGAAATCAAAAAGCGATAATATTAGAACGATCCCTAAGACCCAAGTATCGCTATATCACCTCTGTTTTTGTTTTATAGTTTGAGTTTTGGAAGGTACTTCATAGTTAGGAAAATATCTAATTTATGTATTTAAGCTTTTGTATATCAAATAAGATTGATAAATTCGTTTCCTAATAGTTAGAACTCACGGGACGGTGATCGGAAGCCATGAGTTCGATTTATTTCACTTTTAGTAGACTATTTTGTAGTCCACTCGTGTTGGCCTATTGTGCTTCAGATTTATAGAGTTTGGAAGCATGAAGGGAGTGGAGAAACTCCACATGTGGTAGGGTAGTAGGCTGATTGCTCGTCGTTGCAATTTCAGGTTAATTGACAACTTATTAATTGGGCGTGTTGTGGTATTTTTGGGATTTTTGTTGTATTGAAGGTCCCGAATTGTAGTTGGCTTGTTTTGAGTTGCTGATTGTATTTTGTTTGTATCTCGCCTATAATAGGCTTGAGGGTGCAGTAAAATCAGGGGAAATGCTGCTTTGTTTATTTTAATAATCGAGTTATCATTTGAGATACGTGATATACTAGTGCCATCTAAGTTGTACATGTATTTCTTTGTAATAGGGTTCGCGCGCTAGTTGTCGTAAGCTTGTTGTTGAGTTGCATTGACGACTTGAGGTATGTTAAGGCTATCCATTCTTTCCTTTTGGTATGATCCATATGATACAAATGAAACGTGCAAACACAGAACTTTCATATATGACTCTATTCATAGAAGTACTAGAGGTGTCTATGTTCTTGATTCCCCATGTGTCGTATTATTATATCTTCTGTTCATGGGTATCAGAAAAATACATAAGTTGCTAAAGTTTATCCGAAGGCATATTGATCTTATGACATTCCGAGAAATCTTACTGACTTACTTCTTTATGCATTGCATTCATTTATACATGTACATTGACCAATGAACAGATGGCGTTATATACGTGTATATTATATGTATATGGGATATGGGTAAAGGTTATGGCATTATATACGCACCACCACCTGATCGGCTGATATACGTTGATGATTTCGCCCACAGTGTCTGAGATGATATGATGGGATGCCCTCAGAGGCTTGATGATGTTATGTATGCATATACCTATGCATGGTATGGAATTTATACGCACATGCATGACATTATAAATTTTTCAATATTCACAGAGCTATTCAGAATTACAGGTTGAGTTCTTTACTCCATGTTTCTTTCATGTCTTTATATACAAGTATCATGCCTTACATACTCGGTACTTTATTTGTACTGACATCCCTTTTGCCCGGGGATGCTGCATTTCATGCTCGCAGGTCTCGATAGACAGGTTGAGAGTCCTCCTAGTAGGCTATCAGTTCAGCGGAAGGTGTTGGTGCACTCCACTTGCTCCGGAGTTTTCTATCTGGTCAGTATGATGTGGACATGTATTGATTGGTATGGCGGGGCCATATCTCAAATTTTATGACATTTATGTACTCGTAGAGGCTTATAGACAGATGTCATGTATATGAATACTTGTATGGCCTTGTCGGCCTATGTTTTGAGTATACAAATGATCATGTCGGTCTTATAGGCCCGTATGTCATATGTATAAGTTTCTATATAATGTCCGGTCATCCTACATTTAGTATTCCCTTATATTTTATTCTGGTTATCTCATGACGGCTCTTCTAGACTATTTATCCATAATGGTATGATAAGAAAGATGCGTTATGTTGGTGCTCGATTAGGTACGGCACCGGGTGCCCGTCGCGGCCCATCTGTTTGGGTCATGATAGAAGTGGTATCAGAGCAGTTCTGTCCTAGGGAGTCTATAAACCGTGTCTAGTAGAGTTTTGTTTATGGGTGTCTTATGCACCATGCTTATAAGCAGGAGGCTACAGGTCATTTAGGACTGTCACTCTTTCTTCTTACTCTAGATCGTGTGGTAGAGCTTAGTTATAGGAAATTCAAACTCCTAAATTCTATTTTATTCGTTATACAATGACATATACATCAAGAAAGACAATTGGTAAGAGATTGAATGTGGCTGTGGAAGAGTTGAGTCAGAGGAATTCGATTTTGCATCATGCTTATGATTAGTAAATGTGAGGTCTTCAGCAGATCATGTGTGTACTAAGATGTGTAAGCTTCTTGATAAAGATCCCTAAGGCAAGAATATCTATCCACCTATATGATAAAAAGAAATAAGAGAATCAGAAGGTATATACAAGTTTCAACGAGTATAAGAAGCAAGATGAAGAGGGGCACGAGGTACCTAGTTAATGAAGATTATTAGTATTTGCATTTCAGACAGAGAAATACAAGCATTATGAGTTACTTTCAACAGTAATAGAGTTATATACAATTTTCCACACTTATCGTAATTATGCCCTATGGGTGCCAACAAATATAGTTTAAGAGAAGGATATGATATCAGGATCCAGCTGGGGTTAGAGTAACACAAAAATGGTAGATAGATTATTATCATTAGCTAACATTTTCGAAGATAGTGCAAATGTGGTAATAGATCTCCTTGTGAGATACCCAGATGGTGAACTCTAGAATAGTACAGTCAGATATGAATACTAGAATTTTCAGATATTTCAGAAGATAGGCAGTGGAATCCTAGAAGGGATAAATATTTACCTTTGTATGGCTCCCGTTCCTAGTAAAGGGAGAGTGTTAGGAAACCCGAAGAGCCAGCGAGGTGAATCAAGGGGGGCTAAAAGTGAAAGAATATTTTGTTGACGTTTTCATAAAAAAGTGATAGACAGAAATATTAGCAGGAGAATAAGAAGAAAGTAAATGAAGCATTATAAGTAAGATGTGATAAATGGATGATATTGTTAAATTAAAATATGACAGGACTACAGATTCTATAGTCAAGTGAAGGAAAAGACAAGAGGTGATAGGCCTTGAGATAATAAAAGAGTATAAGCCATAAAGTCATGTCCCCATTTCGAGAAATGAGTTGGTGAGTCCAACGTGATTACCAGAAGGAAAAGTTAGATCCCCGGAGTACTAAGAACCAGTATGGGCTAGTGAACAAGATAAACTGAACATGAATTCGGGACTAAAGGATTTGATAATAGTCGATATTGTGAGAATTTCAGAGATCGCGTTCCGGTAATAATAGAATGGACAACAAAAGAATAACCTTTAAAGTTCATTCAAGAAGACGCTTCCCTAAAGCAAGATCTGTGAGCAGAGTTAAGCTTAAGGGACTAAGTGTGCCAGTTACACTAGGTGTCACCTTCGTGCATAAGAAATTCAGTTATCCATGGTACAGAAAAGTTACCGCAAGGCAAGTAAAAGTCCATGAAAATGTGAAAAGATACCAAAGATGAAGAGGTAAAACATTTAGAGGTAAATATTCATAGCATTAAATATTAGTACTCCCCTAAAGGGGGAAGATGGTGTTATATGGTATTAAGTCGGAGTTATGTGGCTCAGGTAACTATAGAATAGTAAAGGAAGAATATGGTAGAAAGGCAAAAGGAATGAGATTGCATATATTCAGATCCTACAGATATGATACGACTCCAAAACATTATGCAAGCACAACGATGAGGTGAGGCAGTAAGGGTTCCATCACTAGATGTTATTGATAAACAAGTGAAAATAAACACTTGATACATAAGGAGCCAGTGTGCGGGGTAAGTTAACACAAAGGATATAACCCAAGAGAGATTACGTAGAATATAGATATGAGAATGGACTAACGAGTAGTTAGTAGTTGATTCAGGAAGAGCCTAGTCATGGATAGATAAGAGGATACAGACAAATCAGCAGATTTTGCAATATAAACGTAGTGAACCCCAACATAGTGAATTCAGTCTCGCAGATATGATGTCGTAACCCTTGAAAAATATTCAAATAGGAGTTGGGTAATTAATGGTACGGTATAAGTGTTATGGACATAAAAGAAAGTGCCATTAGGAAGACAGTCAAAAATTTTAGTTCAGAAGCAACCCTACGAGCACAAGGGCGCGAAGGTAAGTAACGAAGGATAATTATAGGCGAGTAAGAATATCAAAAATTCTTTCGGGTATACGATGTAATAAGCTCGCATCTTTACAGGAGTCAAAGGGTCTCTCTTAAGTACTACAAAAAAAGACTAGCTGAGGGAATAAGGAAGAAGGCTTCAGCTTAAGCATAGTGACATAAAGAAGAAATGGACTTGTAACAACAGTCTCACAACAGCATTGGATGCACTCCATAAGAAAGTGGCACCTATCGTGGCTAATGAACGGGAAGAAAACAAATTCAAAAGATGATATTTGAGATCATATGAGTTACAGGAAATTCCAGTATTTGCGGGCAATGAGATAAGCCATGTACTCATGCAACAAGTGGCAAAACGACCAGGAAAAGTAATTGCTTATGTTTAAAGGCAACGGAGAAGGAACGAAAGAAAATCTACGTTGCTAACAAGTTAAAGGAAGATTGCGAGTAGTATGAATAGATATGTGTAGGTCGCAAACTAAAGTATGGTAGAGCAATAAGGTTGTAGGTAGATAGGAGTAAGGATAAGAAACGGTGAGTGAGAAGGTGACGAGAATAAGTAAGTCCTCGGGATTAAACCCATCAAAATAAGAGAGTTGATGGCTTCCGTAAGCTATAGAAAGCTCGGTACAGCCTGAATAAACTCATAGGAGTCTAAGACTAGGATCAATTATAAGAGAAAAAATGTTGCCCTGGTATTAGAAAGGTGTAATGGTGATAGATAAGAGGATGACGGTTTGGCCTTTAATTGAGCAATGATATTTTGAAAAGGGATTTCATGAATTGCGTGGGATTAGAACCCATATGATGAATCACATTGGGATGCTATGAAATACGGTTATTTAAGTATAGTATCATCCCTAGGTGAATCAGGCAAATCACTTCAAATGTTCTCCGATGAGACGTGAGCCCTAGTGACAATGTATTATGCAAGAGGTTTCAAGTTTTCTATGGTAGTTAATCGATCAACATTAAGGTGAAACAATAATGGATGGATAAAAATTATAAAGTATGAGATGAGATTAGGCCGTCATTCTTAAGATGAACAGTAACGAAGAAGAACTAAAGAACTTAGATTTATACATATAGGGTAAGCAACGAGAGAGTAACCTGGAGTTGGGTAGCAGACCTCGGTAATAATAAATCAAAGTAAGAGTTATGGTATAGTATGACCTACCTAGTTTTAGTAAATCCATAATCACAGATAACCGAGGCTATGAAACAAGATATATCAATAGTCGTAAGTTCGACAAAGTACCGAGCGAAGAACTTCAATACACTTATAGATTCCCAGAGGGACAACTTGTCAAATTTATGTATATGTTCACAAATTTAGGACAAGAGATTGGCTAAATGTTTGAGGAAAAAGGAGAGAAGAGTCGCATATAAAAGTACAAAGTCATACATGTTTCATCACAGAAGGTAGAAACAGTGAGTGTGAGAAAGAGGCCTAAACGGGGGAATGCCCTGGCATTTGAATTTATTCACAGAACAGTTGCCTAGATGGCAAGGACAATATTAAAGTATTCATAAAAGATATTGGTTATGAGACTGATAGGCGCATCAGTCAACATTCGTGGATGAATGTTCCAAAGGGGGGAATGATGTTACACCCCATATTTTAGTACGTGAGAGTACGTTATAAGTCAACTAATGTAAGCTCAGAAATGAGATCATCTTTGAAAGTAAATAATGTAAGTTAATCATGTTACCTTGGAGGTTAAAAATCTTTAAGATCATGGATAACATCTACCAAGAGGATTGAAAGGCTTAGGAGCTAAGCAAATTGAAGAAAATAAGTTTCGTCGAATGTCGACAAGTTGGGAATGTTATAACATGTACTTTTGGGGTGCTACTAGGGTTCTTAACGTGATAAGGAGGCTATGTTATGAGACATTTTAGTCGTATAATAGTCGTGGGGTTACATTTTGAAGTCAAGCGAGTTTTGGAACAAACGTTGGCGAAGGTCATCACAAGTTACATTCATAAATGTGCTGAACATTAGGTCAAATGTTGCGGAACGTTTCTCCCAATATACTTGGAATTACGGGATGATCCACATATCAAATTGAATATCTACCAGTCTAGTTTCTAACTAAGTAAACCGTATATTGATACGACATCTGAGATGAGAGATATTTGCAGTTTTGCGAGACTGTATAGGTGACAAATAAGTGTGTCACTAAAGCATTTTGAGCAATACATTTAGAGTGCTATATGAGATCTTTTTGGGACATATTATATACCAAATTAAAGGTTGTAGAAAGTATTTTCCAATACTCTTAAACGTTCATTCATACGACATCCGGATAAAAAGATATAAGTGTCGGAAGATGGGCTAATGAGAAGGTACCAAACTAGCACCTCTTTGACTTTTCCAAACTTGATATATATAGGTCTTAGGCCATGTTTATCTTTATTCTGCCATAGAACACGACCTGAGAACATCCATAAATATATCCACAAGCTCTCTTCTAGGGTTTCAAAGGATATTAATATCCCGGGTACGAAATCAAGAAGCGATAATATTAGAATGATCCCTACGACGTAAGTATCGCTATATCACTTTTTTGTTTTGTAGTTTGAGTTTTGGAAGGTACTTCATAGTTAGGAAAATATCTAATTTATGTATTTAAGCTTTTGTATATCAAATAATATTGATAAATTCGTTTCCTAATAGTTAGAACTCACGGGACGGTGATCGGAAGCCGTGAGTTCGATTTATTTCACTTTTAGTAGACTGTTTTGTAGTCCACTCGTGTTGGCCTATTGTGCTGCAGATTTATAGAGTGTGGAAGCATGAAGGGAGTGGAGAAACTCCACATGTGGTAGGGTAGTAGGCTGATTGCTCGTCGTTGCAATTTCAGGTTAATTGACAACTTGTTAATTGGGCGTGTTGTGGTATTTTTGGGATTTTTGTTGTATTGAAGATCCCGAATTGTAGTTGGCTTGTTTTGAGTTGCTAATTGTATTTTGTTTGTATCTAGCCTATAATAGGCTTGAGGGTGCAGTAAAATCAGGGGAAATGCTGCTCTTTTTATTTTAATAATCGAGTTATCATTTGAGATACGTGATATACTAGTGCCATCTAAGTTGTACATGTATTTCTTTGTTATAGGGTTGGCGCGCTAGTTGTCATAAGCTTGTTGTTGAGTTGCATTGACGACTTGAGGTATGTTAAGGCTATCCATTCTTTCCTTTTGACATGATCCATATGATACAAATAAAACGTGCAAACGTGGAACTTTCAAAAATGACTCTATTCAAAGAAGTACTAGAGGTGCCTATGTTCTTGATTCCCCATGTGTCCTATTATTATATCTTCTATTCATGGGTATCAGAAAAATACGTAAGTTGCTAAAGTTTATCCGAAGGCATATTGATCTTATGACATTCCGAGAAATATTACTGACTTACTTCATTATACATTGCATTCATTTATACATGTACATTGACAAATGACCAGATGAAATTATATACGTGTATATTATATGTATATGGGATATGGGTAAAAGTTATGGCGTTATATATGCACCACCACCTGATCAGCTGGTATACATTGATAATTTCGCCCACAGTGGCTGAGATGATATGATGGGATGCCCTCAGAGGCTTGATGATGTTATGTACGCATATACCTATGTATGGTATGGAATTTATACGCACATGCATGACATTATAAATTTTTCATGATTCACAGAGCTATTCAGAATTACATGTTGAGTTCATTACTCAATGTTTCTTTCATGTCTTTATATACTACTATCATGCCTTACATACTCTGTACTTTATTTGTACTGACGTCGTTTTTGCCTGGGGACACTGCGTTTCATACCCGCAGGTCGCGATAGACAGGTTGAGAGTCCTCCTAGTAGGCTATCAGCTCAGTGGAAGGTGTTGATGCACTCCACTTGCTCCGGAGTTGCCTATATGGTCAGTATGATTTGGACATGTACTGATTGGTATGACGGGGCCATATCTCGAATTTTATGACATTTATGTACTCGTAGAGGCTTGGAGACAGATGTCATAGATATGTATACTTGTATGGCCTTGTAGGCCTATGTTTTGAGTATACAAATGATCATGTCCGCCTTATAGGCCCATATTTCACATGCATAAGTTTCTATATCATGTCGGGTCGTCCTACATTTAGTATTTCCTTATGTTTTATTCTAGTTATCTCATGACGGCCCTTCTAGACCATTTACCCATGATGGTATGATAAGAAAGATGTGTTACATTGGTGCTCGGTTAGGTAAGGCATCGGGTGCCCGTCGCGGCCCATCGGTTTGGATCGTGACAGTTATGAAGCTGAGATCGATTGACTTCATGACTAGGTTGAGGCAAGGAAGTCTCATTTACATCAAATGCTCCAGTATGAGATAAGAGGGGTCGTGATGGGATTATGGGAGGAACCTGAACTGGTTGTCGTTCTGTGGAAGCTGACTTTTTTATGTGATTTTGTTCCTTTACCACTGGATTGTCCATCTCTTTTAGATACTACACCTGCTATCTATTAGAAACAAATTAAATAACATTTATATAATGTATTGATGAACTAATAGATGTACAATAAATGAATAAACATTGTGATATGGATCTCAACCGACAAAGCATCATTAAGCTAAGACCACATAAATAAATATATGCTTCCAGATCTCTAGTGAACTACCAAAAGCATAGAAGTATAAGAACCTATTGGAAAGTTGAATATTAAACCTGTAGCTTTAATGAAAACAAAATATATCAGTATCTACATGACAGATTTTATGTCACGATCCAATTCCCACTATAGGCCGTGATGACGCCCAACGTCGCCGCTAGACAAGCCAACAATGAACTATCCATTTGATTGTTCATTTTAATATTTTAAGTTATTGCTTTTATTTAATAAAGAACTAAGAGTAAATAGTAATATAAAGCATAAAATAAATATAAGGGTGAAGTAGTGAAATCAATAGAAAATAACCATGAATATCTACTAGAAATTTCTAGAACCCGATGTCTCAATTGCACGAGCAAACTAATAGAATATACAAAATCTCCTACAACTATTTTCTGAAGTAAGATAGATAGAAAAGTAAATACAACAAGGAAGAGACTCCGGGTGCTGCACAACGGAGCATAGGAAACAGCTTACCACTAAGTCTCCGGGTAGCGGGGATACACGCTTGAGCCACCAGATGCGCCTGCCTCTGATCCTGCATGATTAGTGCAGAAGTGTAGCGTGAGTACATAAATAACGTGTAACTAGTAAAGTGACAAGGGGTCGACATCGATATTTACTAGAGGTCAATAAATAAAGTACATGAATTTTAAATAGGCATAAAATACAACAATAATAATGGAATAAGCAACAATAGATAATAATAAGTCTCTAACATAATATCAATTTAAACCTCCAAGTATCACATATCAATTTATCACATCAAAACCACCAACTAATTATCAAGTCTCAAGTCAAGAAAGAAATATCAAATATAATCGAACTCCTAGTAACGTCACACACAATTATGCTAAGGTCGTACGGTCCGATCCAGAATAGTGTGTACACTGCCGAGGGTTGACCAGCGCAAATCATATATGCATCTAATAAACTGCTGAGGCATTCGGCCCGATCCACATGAATATAGAAACTCTACAAACATCGATCAACGACTACTACATAGGAATAGTATTCAAAGAAGGCATAATTTCCGCTAACAATCAAGTATTCCACCCAAAACTCAAAGTAACATAGCTCAGTCTATTAAAAATCCTTTATCCAATTTCAATTATAAATTCAAGTAATTAAACTGACAAGTTGGTTACAAACAATACAAGTAGTGCATGGTAAAGTCCGAAATCTACACGAACATAAGCATGATTTTCGTTATGTACCGACTCTCGTCACGTCATGCGTATGTAGCACACACAATTATTAGCAAATAACTATTAGCAAATTATCAGCAATTATTAGGAAAGAGACTTACCTCGTTTTTAAGTCCTCTTCTCTGTCCGCAATTCACACTAAAAGCCTTAAAATTTCGAAACTAGCCAAAGGTCGTACAAACTAGTCAATATATGCTTAAATTTTATAATTTAACTATTAGAGTAATTACCCAACCCAATTTGAAAGATTTCTAAAGTTCACCGCCGGGCCCACGTGCTTAGATTTCGGAAATATTTGTAAATGAATATTACCCATAACCTCACGAACACAAATGTATAATTTTTACTCAATTTCATAATCATTTTCTTGGTCTAATATCATTTTTTATCAAAACTTAGGTTTTTCAACAAAATTATAAAATTCCCACAACTTACATGTTAAAATCTATCCATAATCTATGTATTAAACTCACATTGGGTAGAAATTACTTGCCTTATAATGCTAGATGAAAAGTCCCCCTCCAAGAGCTCCAAAATCGGCCAAGGGAAAGGAAAATAAGAGAAAATGGCCTAAATCTTATTTTTAAAACAAGTATCTGCCTAGGCCTTCCTTCTTCGCGATCGCGAAGGAAATTTTTTGCCACGTTAAGAAAACGTGCTTCGCGATTGCGAAGGCTATCCTGTCCTACCCTACGCGAACGTGAAGAGCACTGGTCTGACCCCTCCCCAACTGGCTTTCCACTATGCGATCGCGATCCGTTGTTCGCGAATGTGAAGGCCAGTGTGCCTAGAGTATCGCGATCGCAACCTCCCTCTCGCGAACGCATAGAACAAAAGTCCCCCAGCCCAATTCGTTCACCGTGAACGCAAGGCTTTCATCGCGTTCCTGAAGAAGGAAACCAGCAAAAAATTTTCTGCAATGTTGACTTAACTCAGGGTGGTCTGAAACGCACCCGAGCCACCCGGGATCCCGTCCGAATGCACTAACAAGTTCATATACATGATACAGACCTGCTCGAAGCCTCGAATCACATAAAACAATATCGAAACTAAGAATTGCTCCCCAAAACTAAAAAAATTAACTTATTAACTTCAAACTTCTTCAACTATCTCCGAACGCGTCGAATCATACTTCGACAACTCGGAATGACGCCAAATTTTGCGTACAAGTCATAAATTACCATACATACCTATTCCAAGGATCGAAATCCTAAACAGACCTTGATTACACCAAAGTCTACTTCAAACCAAATTTAAAGAACTTGAAAACCTTTAATGCGTCAACTTTCAACATTAAGCGCTGAAACGCTCCCGGATCATCCGAAACTCGATTCGAACACACGCCCAAGTCCAAAATCATCATATGAACCTACTAGAACCATCAAATCCCAGTTCCGAGGTTGTTTACTCAAAATATTGACTCAAGTCAAATTTGGCCATTTTAGGCCACTATAAAGGAACTAAATGTTTCTATTTCTGCCCGAAATCTTCCAATCACGAATAAATTATCCCCGAAGGTCATAAAACAGTAAAAGAATATACGGGGAATCTTATTTAGGGAACGTGGATCTAGAAAGAAAAAGAATCAGTTGGGTTGTTACATTCTCCACCTCTTAAACAAATGTTCGTCCTCGAACGGGTGTAGAATCATACCTGGAGTGCTGAATAAGTGTGGATATCTGCTCTGGATGTCCTCCTCGGTCTCCCAAGTCACCTCCTCGACTGGTTGACCACTCTACTGGACCTTTGCTGTAGAAATATTCTTAGACCTCAACTGGTAAACCTGTCTGTCAACAATGGCAACTGGCTCCTCCTCATAACCCAAGCTCTCATCTAACTGAACCGTGCTATAATATAACACATGCGACCTATTGGCATGGTGCTTCCAGAGCATAGACACATGGAAGACCGGATGAACTCCCGATAGAGTGAGAGGCAAAGCAAGCTCATAAGCAACCTCCCCAACTTTCCTCAACACCTCGAATGGGCCAATGAACTTCGGATTCATGTTGCCATTCTTTCCGAACCTCATGATACCCTTCATCGGCGAGACCTTCAAAAGAACTTCATCGCCCACCTTAAATGATAAATCACGTTCTTTCTGATCTGCATAACTCTTATATCTGCACTGTGCGGTCTGAAGTCTCTCTTGAATCAACAGTACTTTCTCCAAGGCATCCTTCACTAAACAAGTGCCATATAACCTAGTCTCGTCGGGCTCAAACCATCCTATGGGCTAACGACATCGCTGACCGTCTAAAGCCTCATGGATCCATCTCGATGCTGGACTGATAACTGTTGTTATACGCAAATTTGGGCAAGGGCAAGAATCGCCCACTGCCCTCTGAATTCAATCACACAGGCTCTGAGCGTATCCTCTAGAATCTGTACTGTTCGTTCCGACTAGTTGTCGGTCTACGGAGGAAAGGCTGTGCTGAGCTCTACCCGGGTACCCAACTTACTCTGCACTTCTCTCTAGAAATACGAAATGAACTAAGGGCCTCTATCTGAAATGATAGAAACAGGCACGCCATGCAACCGGACAATCTCCTGAATGTAAATCTGCGCCAATCTCTCTGAGGAGTACGTAGTCACAACCAGAATAAAGTGTGCCGACTTGGTCAGCCTGTCGACCATGACCCAAACGGTATCAAATTTCCTAAACGTCCGCGAAAACCCAACTACGAAGTCCATAATGATACTCTCACTTCCACTCGGGTACAACCATCTGCCGGAGTAGGCTACCTAGCCTCTGGTGCTCATACTTAACCTGCTGGCAATTTAGATATCTCGCTACATACTCAACTATGCCCTTCTTTATCTGCCGCCACCAGTAATGCTGCCTCAGTTTGTGATACATCTTCGTAGCACCTTGATAAATAGAATACCGTAAACGGTGAGCCTCCTCTAGAATTATCTCCCTCAAGCCATCGACATTCGAAACACATAAGCGACCTTGGAGTCGCAGAACACCATCATCACCGATAATAACCTCCTTGGCACCACCTTGTAGCACTGTCTCTGTAAGAACCAACAAGTGCAGATTATCGTACTGACGAGCCTTGATCCGCTCGAATAATAAAGACTGATCTACAACACATTCAAGAACTTGACTAGGCTTTGAAATATCCAATCTCACAAGTCTGTTACCTAAGGACTGAATGTCCAAAGCCAATGGCCTCTCCTCTGCTGAAATGAATGCCAAGCTACCCATACTCTCGGCCTTTCTGCTCAAGGCATCCGTAACCATATTCGCTTTGCCCGGATGATAAAGGATAGTAATATCACTATCCTTTAATAACTCAAGCCACTTGCGCTGCCTCAAATTAAGATCCCTCTGCTTAAACAAATGCTGTAAACTGTGATGATCAGTGTAAACCTCACAGGACACTCCATGAAGATAATGCCTCCAAATCTTGAGAGTATGAACTATAGTAGCCAACTCCAAATCATGAACAAGGTAATTCTTCTCGTGGGGATTCAACTGGTGTAAAGCATATGCAATAACTCGCCCCTCCTGCATCAATACATAACCCAAACCAATGCGTGAAGCATCACAATACACAGTATACATCTTCGAACCAGAGGGCAACACTAACATCAATGTTGTGGTCAATGCGGTCTTGAGCTTCTGAAAATTTGCTTCGTAATAATCGGGCCATTTGAACGGAGCACCCTTCTGGGTCAATCTAGTCAAAGGTGCTGCAATATACAAGAAGCCCTCCATAAACCAATGATAATACCCTTCTAACCCCAAGAAAATCCTAATCTCGATCACTATGGTGGGACGAGTCCATCTCTGAACTGCCTCGATCTTCTTGGGATCTACCTTAATACCCTAACCTGATACAACATGTCCCAAGAATGTCACAAAATCTAACCAGAACTCGCACTTGGTGAACTTAGCATATAACTTCTATTCCCACAAGGTCTGAAGCACAACTCTCAAATATTGCTCGTGCTCCTCCATACTATGCGAGTAGATCAATATGTCTTCAATGAAGACAATGAAAAATGAGTCATGATATGGCCTGAGCACCCGGTTCATCAAATCCTTAAATGCCACCAGGGCATTAGTCAAGCCGAAGAACATCACTAGGAACTCCCACTGCCCATATCTAGTCCGGAGAGTCGTCTTCAGAACATCCAAAGCATGAATCTTCAGTTGAGGATAGCACCCTATAACTAATAAAATAAACCATCAATGTGAGGCAACGAGTGCTTGTTCTTAATGATAACTTTGTTAGACTGGAAATAATCGCACATGCACATACTCCCATCCTTCTTTTTCACAAACAATACTGACACAACCCAAGATGACACACTCGGCCTGATTAACCCCTTTGTGAGAAACTCCTCAAGTTGTTCCTTTAACTCCTTCAATTCTTTCGGAGCCATGCGGGATGGTAGAATAGAGACAGTTTGGGTACATGGCGCTAAATCATTACTAAAATCTATATCATGATCTAGTGGCATGCCTGGTAGATCAGAAGGAAGCACATCAAAGAACTCCCGCACCATGGGCACTGAATCAATCGTGGGAGTTTCTGCATCAATATCCCGAACATAATCCAGATAGGCCAAACAACCCTTCTTGATCATATGTCGAGCCTTCAAGAAAGAGATAACTCGGCTAGATGTACTGATAGATGAACCTTCCCACTCCAATCTAGGCAACTCTGGCATTGCGAAGGTAACAGTCTTGGCATAGAAATCTAGAACGGCATGGTACAGAGACAACCAGTCCATGGCCAAGATAACCTTAAAGTCAGTCTTGTCGAGCAACAAAAGATCTTCTCTACTCTCACAACCACCGAAAGTCAGAATACAAGACCGATAAACCTGATCCACAACAACAGAATCGCCCATTGGCATGGACACATATACAGGAGCACCAAAGGACTCACGAGAGACATCCAGATAATGAGCAAATAAAGATGAAACATATGAATATATACACCCTAGATCAAATAGTACCGAAGCATCCCTACTGTAGACAGTACTAATACATGTGATCACGGCATCTGAGACTACTACATCTCAACTGGTTTGAAAAGCATAGAACCTAGCTGGAGCACCACCTGACTGGCCTCCACCTCTAAGGTGACCCCTACCCACATTCCCTCCGCCTTTGGTCGGCTGGATGGCTGGTGCAGTAATTATGGCTTGATGGCCCTGTTGTACTGCCTTGCCCCGAAGTTTGGGGAAAAATCTCCTCTTATGACCAAGCTCCCCGCACTCATAGAAACTTCTCGGTGCGGAAGATGACTGACCCTAGGGACCTAGCTACCCACTAGAAGAACCATGAATAGCTGGTGGACAGTAGGAGCTGTCTGGAATAGCGCTAAAATAGGGTTGCACTAGAGCACCTCGAGAAAGCGGTGGTGCCAATACATGGGCCTGCCAGACTGGCCCCTCACAAACTGACCTCTACCCCCAGACGGAGCACCCTTAAATCCTCCTGAGTATCGAGGCTATTTGTCCCTAGGTGCATGCTCTCAACCCTGCTGACGGATACCCTCGATCCTCCGAGTTATCTCCACAACCTGCTCATAGGAAGTCCCTTTCTCAACCTCTCGGGTCATAGTAACCTAGATGACATAATACAAGCCCACAATAAACCTCCGTAATCTCTCTGCATTTGTGGGGAGTATCATAAGTGTGTGGTGAGACAACTCAGAGAACCTCGCCTCATAATCAGAGACCGACATCTATCCTTGTTGGAGCCGCTCAAATTGACTTTGAAACTCTTCCCTCTGAGAGGGTGGAATATATCTCTCCAGAAAGAGACGTGTGAACTGGTCCCAAGTAAAGGGAGGTGAACCTGTTGGCTTGCTACATAGATAAGACTGCCACCATCTACGGGCCTTGCCCTCTAACTGAAATGTGGTGAAGTCCACCCCGTTGGACTCCAATACTCCCATGTTGTGCAGTCTGTCTCTGCAACAATCAATAAAGTCATGTGGGTCCTCATGTCGCTCACCGCCAAAGCTATGAGGATGTAATCTGGTCCATCTATCTAACCGCTTTTGCTGATCTATGGTCGAGGCTAGTGTGGGCTTCGGTATGACTGCTACAACTGGCTGAGCCCTGCCCGCAGGTAGTCCACCTGGGGTCTGATATAAGACAGCAGCGTGTCCTGGAGCCTGAGAGGTAGGGGTCTGTGCCCCCTCCTGCCTGAGATGTGGCTGGGTCCGCTGGAAACCAACTCGTATCATAGAGTCCATGAACCGCAACATATGGCCCATGACTTCCTGAAATCCCGGTGCAGTCGTGAAGTCTACCGCGGCCGGCTCAGCTGTAGGTAACTCATCTTGCTCCTCAATGACAGGATCCTCTATTGGATCCATTGGTGGTATGATAGGGGCAACTCTAGCACGCCGTTTTCCTCTAACAGCAGCTGGAGCCCTCCCTCGCCCCCTTCTTCGGCCTCTAGAAATAGGGGGAGCAACTTCTCCATCGCCGGGTACATCTGCCATGTGTGTTCTCACCATTTGTGAGAGAATAAGAGAAAGATACTTAGTAAAACATCAACTACACAATATGAGATGAAGAAAAAGAAGTTTCCTAACACCCTATAGCCTCTCGAAGATAAGCACAAACGTCTCTGCACCGATCCGCAAGACATTATTAGCCCTACTTATAACTTGTGAGACCTATGTGAATCTAGTGCTCTGATACCAAGCTATCACTATCCAATTCCCACTATAGGCCGTGATGACGCCCAATATCGTCGCTAGGCAAGCCAACGGTCACCTATCTATTTGATTGTTCATTTTAATATTTTTAAAGTCATTTATTTTATTTAATAAAGAACTAAGAGTAAATGACCGTAGTAATATATAGCATAAAATAACCATAAGTGTGAAGTAGTGAAATTAATAGACAAAAACTATAAATATCTACTAGAAATTCCCTAAACCCGATGTCACAATTGCACGAGCAAACTAGCAGAATATACAAAATCTCCTACAACTACTGTCTGAAGTAAGATAGACAGAAAAGTAAATACAACAAGGAGGAGACTCCGGGTGCTGTACAACGGAGCATAGGAAGCAGCTCACCACTAAGTCTTCGGGTAGTGAGGATACACGCCTGACTAGCTACCAGATGCACCTGCCCCTAATCCTGCATGATTAGTGCAAAAGTATAGCGTGAGTACATAAACAATGTGTACCTAGTAAGTATCTAGTCTAACCTCGAAGAAGTAGTGATGAGGGATCGACATTGACACTTACTAGAGGTCAATAAACAAAGTACATGAATTTTAAATATGCATGAAATATAACAATAATAATGGAATAAGAAACGATAGATAATAATAAGTCTCTAACATGATATCAATTTAAACCTCCACGTATCACATGCCAATTTATCACGCAAAAACCACCAAATAATTATCAAGTCACAAGTCAAGAAAGTGATATAAAATATAATCGGACTCCTAGTAACGTCACGCACGATTATGACGAGGTTGTACAACCTGATCCAGAATAGTATGTACACTGCTGAGGGTCGACCGATGTAAACCATAGATGCATCTAATATAGTGCCGAGGCGTTCAGACCGATCTACAGGAATAACGAAACTCTACAAACTTCGATCAACGACTACTACATAGGAATAGTACTCAAAGAAGGCATAATTTATGATAACTATCAAGTATTCTGCCCAAAACGCAAAGTAACGGAGCTCGGTCTCTTAAAACTCCTTTGTTCAATTTCAATTATAAATTCAAATAATTAAACTAACAAGTTGGGTACAAATAATTCTAGTAGTGCATGGTAAAGTCATAAGTCTACCCGGACATAAGCATGATTTTAGCTACGTACGGGCTCTCGTCACATCCTGCGTACGTATCACCCATAATTATTAGCAAATAACTATTTAAAATACCTACGGGGATAATTCCCTCTTACAACGTTAGGCAAGAGACGTACGTCATTTCCAAGTACTCTTCACGGTCCACAATTCACACTATAAGCCTGAAATCTATGCCAAGCAATCTAAAACTAGACAAAAGTCGTACAAACTAGTCAATATATGCTAAATGTTTTATAATTTAGCTATTAGAGTAATTACCCAACCCAATTTGAAAGATTCCTAAAATTTACCCTGGGCCCACTTGCCTGGATTCCGGAAATATTTGAAAATAAATATTACCCATAACCTCACGAACACAAATATATAATTTCTACTTAATTTCATAATCATTTTCATGGTCTAATCCTATTTTTATCAAAACCTAGATTTTTCAACAAAATCCTAAAATTCCCATAATTTACATGTTAAAATCTACCCATAATCTATGTATTAAACTCACATTGGGTAGGAATTACTTATCTTATGATGCTAGATGAAAACCCCCTCCCAAGAACTCCAAAATCGGCCAAGGAAAAGATAAATGAGAGAAAATGGACTAATTCCCGTTTTTAAAACAAGTATCTGCCTAGGAATTCCTTCTTTGCAATCGTGACGGCAAAATTCTTCCACGCCCAGAAAACATGCTTCGCGAATACGAAAGGAGCCTCGTGATTGTGAAGGCTATTCTGTCCTACCCTTCGTGAACGCGAAGAGCACCGGTCTGACCCCTCCCCAGAAGGCTTTCCACTACGCGATCGCGACCCGTTGTTTGCAAACATGAAGGCCGGTGTGCCTAGAGCATCGCGATCACGGCCTCCCTCTCGCGATGCATAGAACAAAAGTCCTACATCCCAATTCCTTCACCGCAAATGCGAGGCTTTCACCGCATTCGCGAAGAAGAAAACCAACAGCAGATTCTTCTTCAGTTTTGACTGAACTCTGGGTGGTCCGATACTCACCCGAGCCATCCGGGACCCTGTTCGAATGCACCAACAAGTTCATAAATGTGATACGGACCTGCTTGAAGCTTCGAATCACATAAAACAATATCAAAACTAAGAATCGCGCACCAAAACCAAATAAATTAACTTATAAACTTCAAATTTCTTCAAGTAGCTCCGAACGCGTCGAATCATACTTAGACAACTCGGAATGACACTAAATTTTGCGTACAAGTCATAAATCACCATACAGACCTATTCCTAGGCTCGGAATCCAAAATTGACCTCGATAACACCAAAGTCTACTTCAAACCAAATTTGAAGAACTTGAAAACCTTCAGTACGCCAACTTTCAACATTAAGCGCCGAAATGCTCCCATATTATCTGAAACTCGATCCGAACATATGTCCATACAAACCTATTGGAACTATCAAATCCCGGTTCTGAGTTTGTTTACTCAAAATGTTGACTCAAGTCAAACTTGGCCATCTTAAACCACTATTAAGGAAGTAAGTGTTCCGATTTCAACCCGAACCCTTCCAAATCCGAACCAACCATCACCGCAAGTCATAAAATAGTAAAAGCACATTCGAAAATCTTATTTAGGGGAACGAGGATCTACAAAGAAAAGCGACTGGCCGGGTTGTTATATTTTAACTATTGTTAAAACCAAATACAATATTGTAAAAATAAACAATAAAAATTGACAAATTAATATTCTCAATTGTCATGTTCATCTTCGTCCTCCTCTTGCGTTTCAATGTAATCTTGTGAATCATTACTATCAAAAAGCTCTTCCTCTGCTTTACTTGCTACCTCCTCATCTTCGTCTTCAACTAAATCATATCCATCTTCATTGATAACTGATTGAAAACTACTCATATCGACCTCTTCTCCATCAACTTGGTCATCTTGTAGGCAATCAGTTGGGTCATGCTCTATACTTACATTAACATGTGATTGCTCCTCTTGGTAATCAACTTCCAGATTATGTCTTGCATCCAAATCTCCCCTTGGCTTTGTCTTTATAACAATCCACCAATCAGCTTTATCTTCTTTGTTTTCAGGATGAGTTGCATAATAAACTTGAGTTGCAGTTTCGGGAAAGATGAAAAGGTCAAATTTACCATAGCTTCACCTTTTTCGAACCTCGACCATACCAAATTCCCTATCAACTTTCATGCCATGTTTAGAAGTATCAAACCAGTCATAATAAAATAAAACTAACTCTATAGTTTATGTTATTGGCTATTCTAATTCAATAATCTCCTTAAGAACACCATAATATTCAGCTTCGTCGAGCATCTTTATAATCAAAGTCACAAATATTGCACAAAAAACACATATGAGGCCACAAAGGTTCGACTTTGAGTTAAAGTTTGACTTTCCGTCTCAGTTTCGCCGGCGGCTGGCATTACAACGAAGGAGACGGTTTCTTCCACCATTTTTCTGGTTGAGACCACCGTTACTTGCATTTTCTATTCACGTTCCTTTCGTGCAATATTTTGTTTTATTCTTCTCCCTCGTTTGTGTCTGTTTAAGGTTCTGTGATTTATGAAGTGAGGATCTTCAGAACTTTCATCGTAAAGAGGTTTCTAGGTGAGAGTCATAGGGAAGACAGGTTCTGAGATACTGCAAGTTAGATTTTTGTTCGCTTAGATTTTTATAGATTTTTCGACTGATTTAACGGTTAGAAAAAGCAGGTTATATTACCTGAAATAATGGCTCTCATCGGAGTTGGATTTTCCGGCCAAAGAATGAATTAGGGAGACAAAGAGGATGTAGGGAGAGAGGAACGCCTAGTGTATCTCTGGATAAAAAAGTGGATTCAGGAAAATATGATGCACTCACGCTCTGAAAGGAGGTGAAAATCACTCACTGTGTGCCATGTCAGCACATCGTGTTCAATTGACACATTAGTAAATTAGTTCAAGTGTTCAATAGGTCACATTTTTAGTTAAAAGAGTCTAAGTGAAAAGTTTTGGTGAGTTTAAGGGCCTGCATATGTATTTATCTTTAAACTATCGTGGAAAGTCTGTATCATGACCCAAAACTCACTATAGGTCGTGATAACGCCCAACCACTACTAAAAATCTGCTAAAATCCGACCAACTATTTTCGACCAACATTGGTCGGTCAAAAAAAGCGACCAAAAACCGTCCAGGTTGGACGGAAACTGGGGAAATTTTTTTTATATTTTTTTAAAACTAAATACCGACCAACTTTCGTCGGTAAATT